>PPHD01022144.1:2647-12970 GCA_002909625.1 Bambusicola thoracicus | reverse complement strand
CTGTAGTTCCCTGGATCCTCCTTACAATCCTTCTTGTAGATGAGAGTCATATTGTCAAGCCTCTAGTCTTCTGGGACCTCTCCAGTCAACAAGGAGCACTGATAGGTGATGGAAAGCAGCTCAGCTATCACCTCTGCCAGTTCCCTCAGCGGTCTCAGGTGAATCTCATCCAGCCCCATGGACCTGTGGCAGTCCAGCTGGAGTGGTAGGTCTCTGACCGCTTCCTCCTGAATCATGGGGGGTTTAGTCTGTTCCCCAGCCCAGACTACCAGGTCAGAGAGTGGAGTATCCTGAGGATAACTGGTCTGACTTTTAAAGACAGACATAAAGAAGGCATTCAGAACCTTTTCCTTATCCTCAGTGGTCACATTCCCAGTCTCATCCAGTAAAGACTGGGGGTTCTCCCTGGTCTTCCTCTTACTGTTGATATATTTGTAAAAGAGACAGAAGGTAGTTTCTCTTTTTCTCCTGAAGCCTCAAGAATAGCTCCCTATTCATCCACGCCAGTCTTATTCCCCACCTGCTCATTTTGCGGCTCAGGGGGACAGCCTGCTCCTGTGCCTTTAAGACTTCCTTCTGGAAAAGCGACCAGCTGTCTTGGACCCCTTTACTCTCTAAGACTGAGGGACTCCCCCTCCTAGTCTTCTGAACAATTCAAAGTCCGCCCTCCGGAAGTTCAAGTTTAAAACCATTCCCCCTTTCAATTATAAGGGTTTTGTTTTTTAAAATACTTTAAAATTGTTTTTGTTTGTTTTAGTTCTTGCAACCTCAATGAGTAAACCATGGGTGGGCTGTACTGCTTCAATTTGGCTTTAGAGAAAAGGTAAGCCTAGTGACACAAATGGAGAGAAAAGGTAAGCCTAGTGACACAAATGGCACAGCAAGGCACTGATCAGGAGAAGCAGTGGTAAGTACAGAGAGCATACAGATGACATAGGGGCTTTCCAAGGAAGGAAGTTCCTTCTTGCTTTATCCTCCTTTCGATACAGATGGACACTTTGAAATGAAGGTTTGTGGGACTCAGATTAGAGATGTGCCACAACCAGTTATTCTGTTCATTAAACAGAAAACACAGCCTGTTAAAGCAAATTTCACTTGTGATACATAATAAGCCTTAAATCCAAAACAGGCAGGAATCAAACACGTTTTTGTGGTGTAAAACATAGTGCTTTACCAGCTTAAACAATGAATGTGGAGAGAACACCTGTCCATGGAAACAGTGACCAGCAACTGATGAGATGCAACTTCTTCTCCCCCTGAACTATAATGGAAACAAGGCCATCCATTCAACAGTATCTACACTGCTTTATCCTGTGGACATATACTGAACTTGTTTTTCCATTTTCCTAGTGCACTTCTCTGTAGTATATAAGACTTCTCTTGAGAGTGGTAAGTGAAGGTATCATGCAAATGACAAACTGTCCAGTGGAATTCAGATGTATTTCAAGAATGTGTTGCACACACGGGAGCACAATTTTATCACATATCAAGTGTGAGAAAGGGGGCCTATGTGTGTGAAAACATCTAATGATAGATTTCTCCCGGGAAGTTTATAATACAGTGGACAAAGAACCTGGAGAAATGAAAATAAATGGTAAAATAATACCAGAGGAAAAAAGAAGAGCTTCAGTTCTACAACATTCCATCTATAAATCTTGAAACCTGATATTCATTCTTTTGCTGAAATGTGCAAGTCATCTTTAAAATATTTCCTCTAAGACAGTTACAGTAGAAGAAAATCTCAGAAGATTAAATGGAAATTATAAGCATCATTTACTCTAATATTCAGGGCGACTTGTCCAGTTATTTTACACATACTTAGTTTCATAATTTTTCCTTCTCCTCATCCAGTGCTTTCCTTCATTACCTTCTGGTCAATGACACGCTCATTCTCGAGAGCTCTTTCTCAAAGGAGTAACTTCTACTCATTTGAGTAGCTTCAGAGGCCCAATTAGAATTAATTTGCTTGAGGAACCAACCAGATCTACAACCTCTGACCTGAAGTTTCCTCCATTTAGAAAGAACTGAAGTCATATTGTATGCCTTCACTGCAAAAAAGCCTATAAGCGATAGAGGTTCCTGGTCTCTTTCCACCCACAAGAGAAGCACACGTTTGTGTGTCAGCCTCCCTCTGGCCCAGCTGATGGAGAAAGATATATTGCTAAGAAACACTCCATTTTGTGTTGTTACACTTAGTCTGCCTTAGTGTTTCTGGCACCATATCAGTTATTAATATAATTACAGCAGGTGAGAGAAATGTAACCCCTGTGACTATTAGGTGCCTCACAATCATAAAGTGCACTTCATTACTCATCTCTCTATATCATCTCTTAGTTTCAAAAGGATTGAGCAAAATGTATTCTTTCAGTGGAAGAATTATTTTATCTAGCCATCCATTAATCTCTATGTACAAAAAGCTCTTCAAGGAAACCAAAATATTAAGTTGGTACTAACTGCACTATAATGATCGCTCCATTGACAGGCATTTTGTTTTTTCATTAAAGCTGAGACAAGAACTACGTGAGGAGGGAGAAACCTGCTACCAAATTTTATCTGTTACAAGCATAGATGGAACTCTGTAAGTTTAGTTTGAATAATACTGTATCATATCAAATAATTTTCTGACTCACATCCTTACTGAGGTTCAATCCTGCCTCCAGGGAGACTGTCCAATAGAATAGGAGTAGGATTGGCATATGTACACACAGGGGCTTTGGGAAGTTAGTACACAGTTACACAATGATTGATAATTCTACAGCTACTTGCAAAGGTAACTTAAAAGAATCATACCATTAAAGAGTTGTTCAGTGGGGAACAAGTAACATGAGACTGGTTCATTTATCTAATACTCCACAATGCATATGGAAGGACATTACTTTCATTCACCGAGTACATAGTTTTATATTTTATTTTATTCCATTTTCAGTATGATAGGAAAGTGACTCCTTTAAGGAGCTGCTTGATGAGCTGTTGGTACCAATATGGCATTCACAAACCTTCCCCTACTCTGTTTTCCCCTTACAGTGACTAATCTCACAACTGAAGAGAAAACCCTTTTTGGTTATGCAGACTGGAAATGAGTTCTGACTGTGAATCTTAATCTTCAATAACCTGGTCTGGAATGGAAGCAGCTTTTCTGTTTATTAAAGTCTTACTGATGCGTTTTTTTTGCAGCTCTGACCTCTACTTAAATACATAAAATCATTTCTGCCATTTGAAGCATTTGCTTCTAATTCTAAATTGTTGTCTGTAAAGTTCAGTGTCACGGAGAGAGACTGCACTTCAGTTTTAGAGATAAGAATGACACGGAGCCCCCAGGGCACTTTATGAGGCAGGGCAGTACAGACCAAGATTAACTCTGTCTCTTTACAGTGTGGGTGCTAGGAGCTGCACAGGTGGATGATGAGGAAGACAAATTCATTCAGTGCCTGCTGTGTGGCGAGGCTGCAAAGCTGCTTGCCAGCAGCTTTAGTCTGTTCCAGCCTCTGAACACCAATAGCAGCCACAGCCCTTCCACTCAAGCTGGTACTGGGGCCAGCATCTGCCTGTCCCACAGCTCATCTGCAGTAGCCACTGAGGTCCTACACCTCCAATATGCAGCATAACATGCACAAGGAGACTTCTGCCTCTTTCTCACTGCCTGGGCACAGTCCTGCGGAAGGACCTTAGGAGGATGGGGGCAGCTTTGCAGTCCTCCTCCACAAGATTAGTCCACCTCATCCACCCCTCAGATACAAGAGTGGATCTGAGATCCAAAAGAGAAGGAGAGAGAACTCTGAGTCAGCAAGCCAATGCATCTGCCTGAACCTTGGATGCTGAGTACAGGGTGCCAAGTAAATAAAGAGTTCACCAGAGGATAATTTTTCACCAGTTCGGAATCTGTTTCCCTATTTCAAATTCATTTAGCTGTAACAAGGCCCAACAATCTCTTGACTACAATTAACACAAGAGCTATTTATATAGTCTCCTTTTCTTGACAAGCTCTTTGAACAGTGTTCATAGCTAATACATACCTATGCCCTGAAACCTGTGAACAATGTGCTTGTATTTTAAATTGTTCAGTATGAGTAGACCCTAATTAGATGAGTGGAAGAATGTCAACAAAGAACCTGACACTGACCTCAGGTTGAGAGACTTTTGAATTCCTGGGGTCAATTTGTCCTCATGAATGAATTGCTGGATGTGAATGTACTGTAACGCAATGAAGGGGCTTGGCTACTTCATTTCACTGCAAATATATCACAACTTCATAAAACTGTAAAGTATTTCTTTGGTTGTTGAAAAGGAAGGCTCAAGGTGTTTAAAAAAGCCTTGCAATGGAAACTCTTCCAGAGGCAGTAACTGAAAAGGCAAAGCCATGCAGTCACATGATGGTTTTCAGAGATTCTACAGAGAATGAGACATTTGGCTTTGGAAATAGTGTTTGTTCATATGGAGCAAAGTGAAATTTGTCACACAGCAGATTTTTCAAGAATGCCTTAAACTTAGCACATGACTTAAAGAGAGATTTTCACAGGGGTGCATTACCAAAACATGATTCCAAGAAGGAATGGTACTGGTGTACTGGTGGTGCACAACAAATAAAGAGCAGGGGTCAGGCATGGGAAAGATGAGTAAGTGCCAGGGGGTTATTATGACTGAGGTTTTCAGTGCTGCAAAGACATTACACCTTTATAAACATACTGCAGGACCCTGACTGGTACACAAAGTTGTTCAGGGCTGATCAATCAGCAAAGAAATCCCCATAGAAAGCAAGGATAAGATGATCTCAGGGAAGATGAGTTTCATTTTCACTGCATTAAATTACTGATCAGTTTTGAAAGCCAATTCTATTGAAGCTGCCAAATCCCACATTCAGAATCCACAGCACCTATCCCATAGATCTAAAACAAACTTTGTAAACACGGTTCAATTCTATTCTTAAAAGAACATCCTGTGGATCAAGCTAAAAATGGAAAAACGGATTAAACCCAGCATGTACTAAAATTAATATAGAGGGAAAAATTAGGGAGAAAAAAAAAAAAAAAGGAAATTATTTCTGAATCTGGATGTTTTATGAGGCATTGTGTAAGCACAATAGAAATCAAGTACCAGGCACAGTTCTGAAAACACTGACTTATGCAACTAATCCTTGCTCCTGCAAGCACTATTTTTCAGGCTCAGATCCAAACACAATGCCTGGCACTGCTCCGATAATCACTCTAAGATAAACAGATATGAATAACTGCAAATACTTTCAAGCATTTACTTTCACTTTTTCACAGTAAAAAGAAAAATTAGAGGATAAAATGAAAATGTATGTTTCCACTTCCAGGTTTCATACATAATTAATTTTGTAAAAAATATATCAGTCTTGCTGATATTTTCTCTTTGCTTGGCAAGCTTGGAGAATGCAATATGCTTGATCTAATTGAAAATTTGATCCCGTTGTTTAACAAAATGAGGATAGTTTCATAAGGGGCTCCACCATGTCTGTGCACATTTTCCTCTAAGTAACAGTGTATGACTTGTATTTCCCCAGACAGTTGAACATTTATGTTGATGTACTTGGTTGCAAACTCAATCTTGCACTGGCTGTAATACAGGAGAATTTTCCTCAGTATTTATATTATGGCAGTAAAATAATTTTACAGTGCCTTCTGTGCATGCTAAACAAGTTTCTGATATATATAAGTTGCTCCAAAAATAATCCCTCCTATTTTTTTCCACAGAAACTAGAATAGATACAAAGAGCACGATGACAGTATTTGATAGAGAAAATTCTGGCTACAGAACACTATTTTTCAATATAGGAAGCACCGTTAGAGATGCATTTTCACCAGTGATGAACAAGAGTCTGCAAGCTGCACTCATAAACATCAGCATGGATGTCTAGAATGTAGCTTGTCTTTCACACCTGTGTCGCCACTGCTGAAATGTACCACCCACTACTCACTGTGCTCACATTCACTGTTTGGTCTCCATAAGCATTCAGCAAGAGTTGATGAATGTCAATGGGTGCTGTGATTTTTCCTAGTGGAGGAATTCAATCCCACCCCTTTGCTTCATTTGCACTTTTGCGTCAGACACCACTCTGTAAAACTGCCCCTCTGCTGCCATTTGTTGCATGGCCACAAAATGTAATGGAATACTGGTGGGAAGGTATAGACTACTGCTGTATCACCAACATCAGCCCCTGACAGCATGGGCCAACATCATAACATAGTAGGCATTACTTTCAGAGCAGCCCTCATATACAAGCAGCACAGTCTAAGTATACGTCAAGCATGTCTAACTTCTAATGAGCTTTCGTAGCTCTGAAATGTCAAAGAGAATTTTGCTTGAATTTTAATGTTCTTCAGCTATGCAAAATAAAGTTGGTAGCTTCCAGTGTCATAAGGGTTGAAAGCTGTACAGATTCCTTCTACCATACGTACTTTTTTCAAAACACGTTTCTGTTATTAAGATATACTTACCGAAAGTTCAGTGTTAGGTCCTACTGAGTGTTTGTTTTACCCATAAAATACACCACATGGTTAAACTGTGCTTTGGTCTGAAATCTACAGAGGCCTTCATTTTTTTCAGTCCTGCTGCAAAAGGCACTACTCTGGAAAATGTAGCACTTCCCCACATTCACACACACACCACACATACGAATACTCTCTTTTTTTTTTACATTTCCTAGGAAGCCTACATTATTTTTGAACTACCCACTCAATTTGTGTTTGAGGAGACTTCTCCAGTGTTAGAATAATGAAGCTGGAAGGAACCAAGAACAGAATGTTCAGTAATTGGTTTAAAAGGATATAGCAAGGATATCCACTGCCACTGTTTATATCTAATTAATGGCATTGATTCTAGTGACAACATGACATGTCATTTCCAAAACCAGGAGAAAGATGACCTCCTTAGAAGGAGCTTGAACCTTTTTCTCCCAAAGTCATCACTTTATTGCAAAGCCTTTAAAATATATGTTCTGGTTGATTCTCTGTGAGGTAGGCTAATATTGTTTCCATACTTTCAAATTAATTTAGTTATCAGGTGAAATGCACAATATCACAACAAAAACCCTTGAAAATCATAACATGGCTCTCAGTTAAAAAAAGATAGGAAAGAAAATTCCAGAATGTTGATTTTTTTGCCTTTTTTTGCACATTTATACCTGGCACCTGGTTTCTTTGTCCATGATGCTCCTCTCCCTGGAAGCATTCAAGGTCGGACAGGACAGGGCTGTAAGCAACCTGCTCTAGTGGGAGGTGGCTCTGCCTAGAGCAGGGAAGTTGGAACTGGATGATCTTGGTGGTACCTTCCTATCCAAAACATTCTATGATTCTATGATTGCATGATCTTCATGTTATTCTACGACAGTTAACCAAGAATATTACTACATTAAATTGGTAAACTTTTCTTCTAGGACAAAACTTAGAGGCAATGCAGTCCAAACTTAATTTCATTGATGAATTGTAATAACATCATAACATTACAGGGACAAATTCTACTATGATACGTCAAAATTGTCAGACTGGATCCAGCCTGTAGGACATATAGGTCTACATCTTGTTTACAGGAGATGGTTCAACGCAGCAATTTGTAATCACCAAATTATTTTTCCTAATAATACTGGAAAAAGACATTGGTTCTTTAAGCTTGTGGAGCACGTCTCACAAATTCTTTATTACAATCTCTTTTCAGAATCATTTTGTACCCTGATTTCACTCTTGGCAGCAACCTGAAGTCTAATTCTGTGCTGTGTAAGAACATATTTGTTTTCCTTGGCTTTTCTATCTTCATGGAATTCTTCCTTTCTTTTATATTGCAAGAAAAACAATGGGAACTTCATAGGATCTAAGTGGATGTAGGTGCTTGCCTCCTATCGAATTTCACTAGGATTTCAAAACTTAATATACTATGTGTATAATGTATCTTTTTTTTTTTCTACACTATTAATTTTTTTAATTTGTCATCTTACTTCAAATATCTGGTGTTGAAACTCTAAGTCTTAGTGACAGTCTCTGAGGAACAAGTGTATAAGTTAAGCTTGTTTCTGACATGCAAGCTATAAGGCCTTCCAACTTCGGATCATAGCTCAGTGGAAGTAGGATGGGTCCCACAAAGAGAAAAGTGCACAATACTTCCTGCGTTTGGTGGAAGAGCTGTTAATTGACAAACGTAGTTGATACAACAGGCTAGGTAGTTGGGTAACCATCAGGATGCAACACTACCTTTAATTTCCTAAAGAAATTCAAAAGTTATATTTCAAATCCAATTCAAATTGGTGCTCCCTTGAGCTCAGAGATAATTTCTCTCTAATCCTCTCCTGGTTGTCTGTAGTGAAGCTTTCAAAATCTCAGATATGACACTGTCTAAAAAAAAAGATCAAGTCACAATGTCTTTAGCACAAAACCTAGCTATTTTTCCTGGTGGCTCTATGTTCCAGCTGTTATCACATTCAAGAATTCTTCAATTGCCTCAAATTCTGCATTTATTTTGCCTTTCCAGACTTCTGCCAATAAAAATACTTCAGTGCTGCTTGAAGAGAAAATAATCTTGTCGGTTTTATTGAGCCATGCCTGAGATTATGAAGGTCATGCTAGCTAGAAGTCTGCTCCAATTGCTACAGGGTTGACTGAGGTGGGCTTTTTATTTTATTTTTGGTTTTCCCCTTGCTTCCACCACAAAGTAATAGGGATTTTCCCCTTTCATTCATCTTGCCTTTTGTTGTTTTTAATCGACCACCCATCAGTGTCGAATTGCCTTGTAACTGTCTGCTGAGCTTTCATTTGATAGAGATAGTTGCTATTGTTAACAGGAGCCTTCACTTCAGCCCATTTAACTTTTCTCAGTTTGACAGCTTCACAATAGCCACCTTCCATCTGAAGAAAACTGTGATTTAGTAGAAAGGGAATGTGGGGCAACAGCCTGATCTGTCATTCAGTCTCCAGTGAGTTCTGCTGGCATCAAGTTCCCCCACAAATCCAGAGGATGTAACACTACACAAAAATAAGGCAGGCATGTGATGCACTCCATTATACATACTGGTAAAATGTAAACAGCAATCATGCTTAAAAAGACAGCCTTTCCCCATCAGTAATACCTTGTACTGGGCAGCTAAATAAATATTTTGATTGCTTATAAATTTCCATTTTTACTTATATTCTGGAGTGATGTTTGACTTTTTTTCTCTGCTTTATTTACCTAGTAATTGTTCTCAAAACACCTTACAACAATTCCTAGTGGAAACAACATGGCACAAGTAAAAAGAAAGCTTCAGTTGGACCGATCTTTGGTCCTATTCCATACAAGTCTACATGAAAAGATGGAGATGATTTAATAGCCTGGATGTGTTCTCTTGCTGACAATTAAAACCATCAAATTACCGCCTAAGTTCAGAATAGTTCTCAGCTCGTCCCCACACTCAGTTCTCAAAACACAGGTGGTTTGGAAACATAGTTGTAGCTGACTCTTCTCTGCCATGCATTGATGCCTAGTGTCCTTGTGCATTTATGCTAACATTTGGTTTTATAATTTGGCACATATGACAAGATGTAGACATCCCACTATTAGATTTGTAGGCACCATTTTTTTTTTTTCTAGCCATATTTAAATAACTGTATTATTTTATTGTCCGGAATCCTGGATCCCAGTTTGATGAATGCTTTCTTATTAAAATAATGTGTCTCTAAAATGGAATTTGATCACCATAAGGCAAAATTTATTTCAGTCTATCTATATTCCTCTCCTTAGAGCTCTCATGAACTTCAAAAGAAGAGGAATGAGGAAACGAGTGCAGCTGCACACTGCAAAAGGAACCCAGCTAAACTGACTGCAATGTTCATTTGAGTTTGAAAACCATTTTCAGACATATAAAACAAAGAAGCTACCCTGCTAGTGGTGGCAGATCGCCAAAAAACATACACATTTTTGTTTTGCAGCTGCCATTCAAAACAGGTTAGGGGTTTACAACCACACTGAAGGAAGGTGTGTTCAGAACTGGAGACAGAAAATTGGACAACAGATAAATTCCAGGAAGAGCCTACGTTTACTAGAGAAGCATCTGCCCAGTTTAGATGTGAGAGGGCACCCATGAGGCTACAACTAGGAAGAACACCAGGCCTCTACACTGTTTCTAATTAGGGAGGACATTATTTTATAGCTCCTGTGGTCTAATTTGTAGAGAGTCATATCCCCTAAAACTTTCAATAAACCAAATTAAAACTCATTCCATCAAGGAGTTTTAGCAATATATGGTCTCTGAAGACAATGCATGCTCCTGGTCACAGAGGTGCTTCAGGCAATCAGATAGGGACATATTTTCTCTTTCTTCTGGGGGGGGGGGGGGGGGGG
>PPHD01022143.1:0-12970 GCA_002909625.1 Bambusicola thoracicus | reverse complement strand
CCCCCCCCCCAAAAAAAAAAAAAAGGTCCCATGAAAATTTAAAATTGTCAGTCTTCTGTCTTAGAATCATTTAACCACATGGCTGGTAACTGATTGATGTTTTAATGTAGATTCCTCAAAACACAGTGACACATTTGATACTAAGCATGCCACTGAGCTGAGCTGTGTGGTGATCGTTCCAGCATTTCTGTCTTTCAGTTCACTTGGTCATATCAGAAAAGCCTGTGAAATTTGGTGAGATTTAATGATGTCTGGAGTAGTTTGTTCCATAAAAGCTCTTATTACTCTATTTATTGTAGTAATCAATTGAAACATTTACAAATCCATTAAAAGATATTTCTATACTAATACCACTGCTTCCAAATTCAAAATTGAAGGAGTATTTCCCACTGAAGTTCCAGAAATGTCAGCTTAACTTAGGGTTGGAATTCTAGTGTGAAAGGACTGCATAAACTTGGCTTAAGAGTAACTTAGTAGCCTATGAGGAGGATGAGGCTGTGTCTGTGCCTGAGGCTGGAGTAATGAAACAATTAAAATAGAGGGTATAAAGAAGACAGAGACTAAGCATGTGATTGTGGATTTAGACTCCATTGTTGAGGCTACTCTCTCCATTACTAACAGTATTTAATGCAGACGTCTTTGTTAAGGAACTGAATGACTTATGCAGAATGCTTTATCCTATGTAATTTCACATTAAAACACTGGTTGTGATATATATATGGTGTATTTGTGAACTCATAGTAGGAAAACCTGTATCACGGACTTCTTTTTTTGAAGTGATTAATATTCATTTATATTTTAAAATTATACTGCTCAGAAAGAATATGACATGCAGAAAGTTACACCCTTACCTCTTTCTTCTGATTTGGATGATAAATTGGCAATGTCCATCCCAGCTATGGGCCCCTCAGAATCTCTCACAACATATTTATTAATAAACCGCATGCGTTCCTGAAAAGCCTACAGATCAAATTTTTAATTGAATACTTTAATCCCAAAGCATTTTCTGAAGTAGGAATCTATAAGTGATCAATGGGACAGTAAATCTTTGAACCCAGCGCATGGTGAGATATGATGTTACTTTATTATTGCTACTGAGTATATTTGTATACTCAGTATACAAGTATATATATATGCATATGCGATATATATACACCAGTATACTAGCTGGATTTGTGATTCTATGATCTATGGAAACCTCACTTCCAACAACATGAATATCATCAGTGAGACAACAGATAGAAAAAAAAGATAAACATGAGGACTGTGCTTTGTGTCAGTCATATTCAAGTCATCACTGCAGTAGATTTTTTTTCTGTAATAATGACCTGTCAACATTAACCATCCAATTTTTCCAATAACATTCTGGAACTTTTATTTGTTTGGTTTTAACATGCTGTGTAGAGGAGAAGTAAATTGTTGCTAGTATTTAAAGTTTATCTAATTTAAACTGCATTCTCAGTATATGAATAAAAACCTGTAAGTAAACCTTGGTGAAATGATAGCTGAGTAAAATGAAAAGCAGGCAACACTTGGAAGGGTTTGAGTCTTCTCAGTACGTACCAGCTATATATAGTAAGTATCCCAAATGATAAAACGATGCTGTCGGTAACAAACCTAACTCTAAAACATGGTATGAAAGTCTGCCTGGGGCAAAAATTTGAAAGTATGCTACAGTTCCCATTAAAAGAGGTTTGGAATACATACATTAAAGATCACCATGAACAACTGGAAAACCCTTTATCTCTCAGTAGTTTAAAATAATGTTTGGATTTAAAAAAAAGTCTGAAAGTAGGGTCTGCTCCCTCATAGGTGAATAGAGGTTCAGAACTCCTCTCACTGCATCTCCTTAGGGAGCTAGCACTTCCTCCTAGGAGTTCCTGCAGCCTGGTGACTTGGACCTCCTCCTGAGGAATTGGAGCTATGGGTGCAAACCCTTTCAGGCTCAGTTGCTTCTGATGCTCAAATTCAGACATCACCACTCTGCTTGTCCTTTCAGATGGTGATTTGGGCTCATGGGGCTTTCTCTTAAGGGCTCAGGATTGTCAGAATGGGCAGAAGAGCCAAATTGTCACCCTGGAACCAGGGAACCAATTCCCAGGGTAATAAGGTGTGTAATGCTGGAAAGGAGCGATCAGGAGCAACAGAGAAGGGAAGCTACTTAGAACAGCAGACCCTCAAGTTAAACCTTTTTTCATTGTATTACATGAAGTTGCCAAAATTTTCTTAGCAACTGCTTAGGAATAATATTATGGACCTAAGAGGCTACTAAAATGGAAACCTTTAGCTGTAATTAAGTTGATTTTCAGAGTAAATAGAGAGCAGCGGTGATTGAACCACTATTCTGGAGAGACTGTGTGCATCAAAGGGGAGACATTTCCAGCTCATCTTCAGAAAGCTGAAGATTTTCAGTCTCAGCACAGCCAACCAAATCTTCAGAGTAACACATCTCTTTTTAGATCAGAACCTATAAAGTAACGTTGGAACATTTTATGAACTTTGGATATGCTGAAAAGAAATGAGAAAATTTGCAAGCATAGCTAGGGAAGACCCATGACTGAGGTTTCACTTCTGAGAGGTAGATACCTTTGACACTGCTGTGCCAAAGGAGCCAACCTGCATTTGACACATTTGAACTAGTATTGTTTCTCTAAAACAGTAAATTCATAGTGTATACAGGCTCATGGGTAACTGCAACTTGAAATGAATTTGGGAATTCTGGATGTAGGAGACAATTAGATTGATGATGTGACCAGGTGCCAGTTTATCTTTCTGTCACATTTATAAAAGCATATTTCTTATTATATTCTCATAACGCTCAGCTTGCCACAAGTGACAACTTTGCAGTTGTGTAGAGGTAGTGGGTGTTGTAAAGAGAAACATTTTTTCTGTTCAGTAAATAGAACCTCAAAGTCTCAGTGATCTCAAGAAGTCTAAAGTAGACAATGCGGATTCCTGCCCACGAGTCACGCACATCAGCACTTTTGATTATTTAGGCTGTGTAAAATTCCCTGTCATCCACAAAATGGTGAAGAGAGGAGTCATATGAACTCGTTTCTCTGTTACGAAAACTGCTCTGTTATCACAACAGTTCCTGCAACTTGTGAAGACACATTACCACGCAGATTGCATTCTGATTACCTTGACAGCTCTTCCTGGCTCTGCAGACTCCCATGTTTGCTTCATGGCTTTGATCTCATCTGCTCGCTGTGTGTCTCTCTTCACCTCCAGAATTCCCATCTCTATTTGCTCACTAACAAGACGTAAAGTCCAGTATGGTTTGTTTATAGCATCTTGCTGAAAGTGGAAGTACCCATGAACATAATTACTGGTATTTAGTGGTATTTATCTATGACCGCTATTTAAGATGAAGCTCTGTACCCAGGTAATTTTCATAACTGGTAGACATTATACATCGATAGAATTTGGCATGCATTGCTAAACAAAAACTGACTGCCAAAGGAAAGGAAAGGAAAATTACTTTGTAATATTCCAAACTTTGAGGTCTTTTGTGTACTTCTTTTCCCTGACCCCCCTACCCCATACAGCATGGTCTAACACTGTAAGCTCTTGTCAACAGTCCAAATAAGAGTATTTGCAACAATTTTATTCATGCAGTTATCTCTGTCAAGCTTTTTTCCCCTTCCCTTTCCTTACTTCCAAGTGCTTTTTTTTTTTTTCTTACCAGAAGTCTTATTATTTTTAACCAGAATTTTTGTGTAGAGATACATCTTGCTCTGTCTTCTCTAACATCAGGTTCCTTCCATTCACTTCCAAAATTCTATAAACTACTTTGATGTGTGGCTTCTCCAGAATCATAGGATACAAGTAGTATTCAAAGGGTAGGAGATTGCCCTGCTGCCTGGCCAGTGAATGAAATATTGTGCTGCATGTACTTTTGGAAAGTGTAGTATCTCTATAAGCTTGAAGCCCAAGGTTTAGAAGAAGAGATGGATTGCTCAGCTTTGATTTGAGACTAAAAACAGGCATCTTCCTAATATGCAGGCAGTATCCTCTTGAAACTTGCTTCTGTTTTAGTGACAGACTGAAGAACTCCTGCGTGCTATCATCCCAGCACCTGTAGCATAGCCCATCACTGGAGCTGAAGGCAGAAATCTGACACAGCCTGAAGTTGCATGACATTTACATGGCCAGCTTTCTCACATGCAGCCACTCTGACTGCTCTGCAAGAAGGGTTAAGTGTTCCTGAAATCTGTATAATTAGGTGTGAATGTGAATCATAGAGAAGCTTGCTGTTCAACAACTCAGTCAACAAAACAATACAGTAGAGATTTCTTCATGAAAAACTCTATGGAAATGGCCTCTTCTTGAATTACTTCCCATGAAGCAGGACCTGTAAATTACTTTGCCTTCCATTAATCTCTTTGCAATCCATAAAGTCAATTACTCCTTTAAAAGCTGGTCAACCACAGCACAATGAGATCATCCTGCCACAAAGTAAAGAATTTGAAAGTGGGCAAGTAAATATCAATTTTTATGTCACTATATATCCATAAGCCAATGACAATTGTAACGTATAAGACAGGACAGACTTATTTTGTTTCTCTAATGATTCTGTGAAAAACAGTACGATTGACTCCAACTGGACATCAATATGGCAAATTAATGGAATTTAACAAATCTTCATTAGGGACAGAAAATAGACATCCAAAAGAAGCACTCAGTGGCTGCTTTACACATAAGCAAAGAAATGAAGAGATCTCTAATGCAGGATACAGGTCTTTTGCATGTGTCGTTCAATCATCCTCAGGTGCAGAACATGAAGATGGTGAAGCAGGGCATAGAGAAACACAGGGAATACACTAAAAGTGCTAGTAATTCTAATCTGCAGACCTGCAGATGCTTTTATGCTTAGTACAATAATTTCACATTCAACAAATCAAAGTTTTAAAATTTGTTCTCACCTCAAATTCAGGTTGAAATACAAGAGACATAAGTGATCCTTTTTCTTTATTGGACTTCTCCCTTTCTGTCTTCTCAGTTGCTTTATCTTTCACTTTTTTGGTTGATTTAGGAATACCTGCAGACCTTTGTCCTTCAAAATGATTGAGTTTTAGGAGAGAACTGCGATCCTCATGCTTTTCCCCGTATGCTGTTCACACATAGTTATGATGCATGATGAATTAGAAGATACCATTGTCATCCATAAATGTATTTACCCATGTAATATCCAGGATGGAACATAACAGCACAAAACAGCCAGAGGAAAGACAAAGAAAAGTCTTATGTAATTAGTTGACACTGTTAAGTACTACACCAATATTAATTGTTGGAGCAATAAAGAATCTGGAGACAATAAAACTTTTAAAAGCAAGCTTATGGAAGTAGACATATCACAACAGCTTTACTTGTCCTAAACAGCATATTATCCAGGACTTAATTATTGGTTTACCGTGGTACATGCATATCAATAACTGCCCTATCGTTCTGTGTATAAGTCAGTCCAAAGAGGAGACTGATATTCTGTAGCTAGCGATCTGATCCTTAGTTCTCTTACACAATCTCTGTCATAGAGGTGAGAAGCTCGAAGGAAGTAAAGTCAGTGTTCTCATTGCCTCATGTCCCTGTAAGCCTGAAAGACTGGAGAGCAGAACACACACACACGAAAAAAAATCCAAAATGTAAGGAAATTAAGGCAATAAAACATATTTAAGACTCAGTGTCTACCTCGGAAAATCAAAACGATCATTCTCAGATCAAACAGAGATATCTTTAGATTAATTACTTAATCAGTACATGCATATGCTGTTTGTATGATATTTGTTGAATTGAATAGCTAAGAACTAACATATATATCACTTTCATTCTTCACTGTCCTAGGTGGTAAGAACTGTTAACAATTGTTTTTTCATGCCATGTTCTTGTTATAAAACTAAAAAAGAATAAGTAAGGCCTGCAATACCAAACAGCTTTAATAGCATAGGAACACAGCAGATGAAACAAGCTGGACTGGATCCACAACAGTACAAGATTGAAGACCAGAATCTGAAATCTCTATTACACTTCACCTTCTTGCTGCTCAAAACATTAAAACAAATGCTGAAAAATGGGATTTGATCAGTGCAATCAAATTTCTCTTGGAAAAAAGAGGAAATGAGTCTGAAGATAATAACAAGGTATCTTTCACTTGATGCTGTGTTTCTAACCCCTTTCCACTGAGGAAAGATCACTGTATTTCTTGATTTGATCAAACGTCCACTGAAGGTATTCCACTGGCTTTAATGAGATTTGAAACAGATATTCATTGTCAGGGTTATATGGAAATATAAAATGGTAAATTTGAAAGATATACAAGCAAATTTATAATACACTTATACTAACTACATGCACAAATATATATGATATGTATGTATATCACATCATACATTATACACCTGTTTATGTGTACATTACATTCTTACCTCCTTAAGCTACTTCAATAACATACAATGGTACCAAAGAGCTATGTTTAAATTCATTCAGTGGAACCAAAACATACAATAAGGAATGAAAGCAAAAATTAAAGCAGTCTCCACAAATACTGGAAATAATAAAACGTCTCCAGAAGAAACACAAATATAAAATAAATATCGATGGCATTATCTGAAGTTATAATATTATTATATAGAAGGCTTTCCATTTAATTTCACATTGTCATAACATATTAGTAGACAAAGACTATCCGTGCAGAGGGATAGTACAAACTTTAGCTTCTATAAAGATTTTATAGCTCTGAATTTTAAAATGTGGATGTTCTAGACATGGGAACAGATGAAACGACAGGGACAAAATGAGCTATCTTGCTCATTTCTTGGTTAATGCCTTTTTAATGTTTTGTTTATGCAAAATGTTATTTAATAAAACATTTTATGAGATGTCATATACAATAATTGTGATTAAATATTAGTTGTGAAATCACTTTTGCAAACAGTTCGTCTTACAAATACTGTCAAACAGCAGTCTTAAGGGATTATGAAGAAAGAAAAGGGTAAACATCAATAAAGAAAAAATACAAAACTATTATTGGAGAACTTAACTTTGACCAAAATTTTCTTAATAATTACTTACAATACCAGTGAGTAATATGAGTCTTATAAAGGGAGACTACCTTGAAAGACTGGTAAAGGATAACACAAGGCAGAAATATGTTTTTGACACAACAAGTCAGCTTTAACACAAAGCTAACTCCAGATGGCACTATTGCCTTACATGAAATATTAGTGCCTGAAATTTGAGATTTGTTCCAGGAATTTTCCACCTGGCTCATTGCAGTTTTCTTAAAAATCACACTGTGAGTGGACGTTGTTTTGGATAAGCATCAACACTGCTATAATATGAATTGTGTGGTTGAGAAGTGATGCTGACAGCCTTCAATGGTAAATCTCAGTTTTCAAATCACTTTAATTTGAAAACTGGTTCACAATCAGCAGAATATTCAGAGATTAAATGTTGTTTACTCCAAAATACTAACCTGTATAGTAAGTGCTCCAGATAAATATTGCTGCTGATAGGGAGTACATAAAATAAGTACTAAGCAGGAAGTACAGTAAGTGTTGAGATATGCTCTGTATAAACTCTCTTAGTGGCCTGAACAATCTAGTTTTTATTCCATGTGAAGACAGTCAGTTCGTATTCTTGTATAAACATAAATATTCAGTTAATCTGAACTGAGAAATGAATTTTGGTTACTTTGAAAAGCAGCAATTGTAGCAGGACACAGAAATCACAACTTTAAAAGCATCCTACTAGAAAATTTCTCTTTATCGCTGATTGTGACTTGAATCTAGTTGACTGTAAATGGGCCAAAGTACCAGTTAAAAGGGATGAGGGAAGCTATGAACAGTAGTACTGCTATTGGGAACCAAACATTAGAGTACCCATGCTACTGACAAGCTCCAGTATCAACAACTGAGAACTAGAAAAGAAATTCAGTGACCAAGTGACCTCTTTTGACCTGCAGCTTTACAGACCATTGTGGAAGTTGTATGAAATGGTACACACCAAAAGCATGGCTAGTATGTTATGTGCAAGCTGCAGTCAAGTCAGAAAAACAACTATGTAATAGGGTGTGATTATGTGATCAATGCAACAACTGAAAAAGCTGCCTGTACATATGTCTGTGAGGCACAGCTCCTTGAATATTATTATACCCACGAAAGAATGTAATCTATCTCACTTGCAACTTATGCAGGTATCTCTTTCCATACCAAAAAGTCAGATATCAATCCACATTTTTGGGGCTATATCTCTCTACATGTATGCAACTGATGTTCTGTTAGCTTTAGTGACTAACAAATAATAAGTCTAGTATTATCTAAACTGAAATTGAATGCATGAATTTGCAAGATAATATATTATAGCGGAATATGTTTTCTAAATACATTGAGAAATTTCTTGTGATTTAGAAGAAAGTACAATAGATTTTCATTTCAAAACACTTCTCATCTACACAAGAAGAATATGAAAATAACAGATCTTCATTCAGGCCAGTTAGTAGAATTTTACATGCATACTGATCCAGTTAGCATGCCAATGGCAGGATGAGCCCATTGGTGCTGTGTTCACATCAGTGCTTTGAGTGCCTGTCTGCGATTGCTGTGGTCGGACACATATGTACGTATGTACATAGCGTCTATGCATGTTCCACATATGCATGCCTGCTGGGAGCGCACCATCTGCCTCACTACTGGTTGGACCTGGGGACATAGAGTTCCTGCAGCCTCACCTCACTCCAGCTGCTGGATCTAGCCTGATGTAATTTCTTCTACAGTGTTTAAGGTCTAAAAAATGTAATGAAATGGGTAAAAGGAGAAGGAAATATACAACATTTATTTAAGATTCCTCTGTCCCCTTCCTAACTTGAATACAGAGCACTTTCTAGTCTTTTCTCCTGCCTAAATTAATCTCCCAGTACTAAAGAAGTAACACAGACTTAGAAAGAGGCCTTTTTTTCCCTCCTGTTCATGCATTTTCTTAAATTATCATCAGGCATGCTTCTCTAGTTTCAGTAAAAAATCTTCTACTCAGTTATAGTATGTCAGAACATTGTGCCTTTATATTTACACTTCATTGGTCTCTCAGACTGTAGAAGCAGAAGTGCTTTGGCAACTCTTCTAGACCTAAGTTTAGGTACATTTTGCACAGTGTCCTTTTATTTCTGTATCTCGTGTGAATTGGACTTATAGAAGCACATAACCAAACCCTAGTTCTATGAGCCAAAAGCATTACTGCTTAACTATTTTACTCAGGTAGCAAATAAAAGAAATGCCATATGGTCTTGGTTTTTAGCAATATAACAAATTTAAAAACAAGTAGCATCCAAGTGCATACGTAGAGTGGCATACCTTTGAGTTCGTTTTTCTCTGCTTCTTTCAGAGACTGGACAAATGGAATCTCGCTCTCGGTGAGTGGCCAACTATTATATAACACCAATGCCTGTATGATATACCTGTGAGGCTGAGAAAAAAAATGTGATGCAAGAACATGCTGAGGACATAACAATTACAGTAAGTATTTAAAAGTCCTGTAGGTTAGTAAAGTGGCAACTGTTGAACTCAGCAAATGAAGCACATGATTACTTTACAAGCTTGTACATAACAGTATTGAAAAGAAGCTTAAAAAATTAGTGTTAATTCCACAGATTTTATTTTAATTCCTGTGAAATTAAACAATTACTCATGTGTTTATCAACTGAAATTGAACAGGACTGTACAATATGGAGCAACATTCTTTAAAGACTTCCGTGTAACTTTCCTATGTAAGCCATGTTCTAAGACAAAGAATTCTGTCTTTCATTTTAAGTCCTACTACAGAGTTTTGAACACTAATATTAGCACTCAGTGTCTCGAGTTGAGGTGGAGGTGACAGGTCAGTGGGTTATTTTAAACATTTTCCACACTGAGAAGGAAATTACACTAATATTTCTTTTAAAAATTGTTTTCCAATTGTTTTAAAGCCACTTTTAAGTCAAAGGAACAACTTCAGAAATTGTCTTTTTTTTCTTTTCTTTTTTCTTTTTTTTAATGTAATGTTGCAGTTGAACCTAACAATCAGGAAGAAAAAAACAAAACACAAAAACACCTGAAAACTGAGAAACAATCAATGCTCGATAAACAAAACACCATTTTCTAAGATAGACAAATGATACCTGATGAAGTCAAGAGAAATGCATGATTTTGACAATCCCCCTCTAAGGAAATCTAAGGGCTGAAGTAGCAGGTGCATGTGTTAACAAAGCATTTAGCTGGCTGGCAACAGATAAAACTATTTGCTCTAATAAAACTATTAAAATTGCCTTTCTCTTACACTACATTTCAAAGAGAACTCACAATGAAGCATCAGAAGTTTAAGTTGCTAATGCTATTTTTTGGCCCTTAGCTGCAAGTCACAGTATACTTGCACTGAACTTTGCAAGTGAAGACTGTCTGAAGACTGAATATGTCTACCTCCTTGATTTGAAAATAAAAATGAGGTCTTGTTAGTTGATTATTCACCTACATATGCTATCATTTCTCCATAGCCTCATTCACCAAGCAATCTTAATTTTGGATACTCTGTTCTTCCCTCCAGTTATCAGATCTCCATCTGAATCAAAAGAATTATCAATACCCTTTTATGTTTTCCTCACACACTCTTCAATTCTTCCCAGGTTCTGGTAATTTAAAATCTCTTACTTGTTGTGGACTTCCCTGATTATTTTCAAAGTTTTCCAAGGGGAGAGATTCTTCTTCTAACACAGACAGACGTTCTTGTGAAATTCCTCTCTTGAAAGAACTTTTGGTATTCTTTGGAGCTGAAACATTACTTCTTCTTCTAAATCCAGTTTCTGATTCCTTCTTTCCAATGCTTTGAATAATCTGGCTTTTACCTGCTGCAGGAAGATTAATAACATCAATGTAAATTTCCAAACATTCTATGAATTATTAGAATGAGGTAAACAGATGTCTCCAGAAAATATACAAAAGAATAATATTTTCTCATGCTGCATTATGATCATCATGTTCCAACTGAAATTATGTTTATTGGAACTATTATCCTGTATTCATTCAGCACACAAATCACTTCAAAGTAAATAATGAGAAATTTGAATTACTCCATATCTGTTGCTAACGTTCATTGTAATTCTACTAACTGCTGTCCTTACAGAAGTCGCTTATGTCAACATGACGGAAAGTCATAGAATCATAGAATTGCTCAGGTTGGAAAAGACATTAAAGATCATCGAGTCCAACCACAACCTAATCAAACTACTCTAACAACTCATATCTGACTAAAGCCAATCTTAACAGGAGCTAAAGAACTATTTGTGATCTATCATGTATAACATTACATCCTGGTCTCTTACAGAAGATATTAATGTGGAAAAACTATTTGTAAAGGCTATAACGGAAACACTAATTCAGAAAACTTGAACTTATGCTCATTCACATGAAAAAACCTTTCAAAAAGGAAGTGAGCAAGAGTGGATAATTATTTCTCAGGCTAAAGAATTCAAGACTGTTGTGGATTTAGATGAAATTTGTACATAACTCTTGTGGTAGGTGGAAATAAAATATAAGCCTAGGAATTCTGAAGGTAGCTGAAAATAAATTACACTAGCTCAAGACTCAGATTGAAAATAGGCTCTGAGGCATATAAGGATAAATCTCACTGTTACACATGCACTTATGTTTGTTTTTGTTTTGTTCTATCCTCTCATCACTTTCCTCCATGTTATCAAATGTGTAATTTGGGGAAAGTATTCTTTAATATTCTTCATTTGCCTTATAATCAAATTTGCTTGGAAATAATTTGTCACATCATTTCTTTTACAATGGTTTCTTCATCATGCAAATTGCTAATGTGCCTAACAGCATGTGTGATGATCTGTATGGCCAGCTGTGTGTGTGCGCTCATGTTTGTGTGTGTTGTCTCACTGAACACCACTGAGAAGAGTCTGGCTTTGTTTCCTTTACTTCTCTGCCCTCTACCTCAGGTATTTACATGCTGCCAGGTTTGGATTCACAGCGATGGTTGTCCAGATTACACACAGAGATAGCTTTAATTAATTCCAGATGCATTTATGTAAAGTACAATCAAGAGTTTCCAAGCACTTTGAGAAAATATGCAAATTTTAGCATATTTATGAAAAATGACTTTTGAACATACCAGCAACAAGAGGAGGGCTGATAAGCCTGCAGTGTAATGAATAGTAATACAATTTTTATAAAGAAAATGCATCTTTAGTAAAGAAACTTCTCAGATTCAATTGTTCTGACAAAAATGAGTAGGGTATTGGGTGTTAACTTTCAAATACATTTGTATTACAGGAAATTTTATTTAAAATCAAATATTCCCTTAGTGAGAAAATTATCCCTTATTTCAGTTGCTATCATAAAGAGTTGACAAGAAAATAATCAGCATTTAATAACTTAGCAAGTCACAGGGAAATAGATCTTCCTTCAGTGGTTTCCATTTCTGTAAGGATCACTGTGTATTTGTAGGAGAGGCTAAGTAAAAAAAAAAAAAAAAAAAAAAAAAAAAGCCATTGCATTTTTTCATGATTTTTTTGCTTGTCCTTTGGCTTATATGACTGATGACAGGCCAGTAACGCGCATGCTTCCATTAAAAAGAGTGATGATCAAGAGGTGCATTTAAACCACAGGGTTCGGTGTAATCTGTGAATTATCTACCGTATCCCATGGTTTGGGCATCAGTTTTTTGGCAACCAGAACCAAAACAAACTTTCAGATCAAACAGAGGCAAGATCTTAAAAATAGAGCATATTTCTGTTCTCAAGGACAAGGCAAGCATATGCATTTAGTTTTCAGAACAGAGAAGCTACTTCAATGATCCAAACAACTCTTTAGACAGTTACAAAATGAGGCCAAAACACAGAGGAATAAAGATGTGATTGACATCTTATTTCAATCAATCATTTTAGTATCTTCCCTCATTGCTGGGGACCAAGGATTCCAACTCATTGCTCAAG
>PPHD01022142.1:0-12971 GCA_002909625.1 Bambusicola thoracicus | reverse complement strand
CCCCCGCCCTTCTGCTTTTGAACCACATGTGAGGGTCTAAAGGCGTATTTGGGTTTCCAGGTTCTATGTATAAGCAGTGTCATTCTAATAAATCTCGACTTGCAAGAAAGAAATCTGGTTCCAAAATAGCGCGGCAGTTTTGCAAACAATAATATTTCTCCAGCATGTGTTTATCTAGCACCACTTCTGCAAGTGAGACAGATGACTTCCACGGGCCCCTTGTTTGGGGGTTCCTGTTGTGCCTCATTTGAAGACCCAGGGTAATTTTTGTTGTGTTTTTTTGCCTTGTTATTTTTTCATAATGTGCTATAGCTTCTCGTAAGCGTGAAGGCTTCAGAGTTCTGTTATTAAATTGGCCGGTCAGTTTTCCAGAAATGCCTCTGATTCCAAAACGTCTCCCAGAAGTACTCAACTTGCATTGATTTTTTCATTCAGTAGTCACCATCTTGTACAAGTTTAGCCGAACAGAATCATTGTTTGCACTAAGTGCTGCTTGTCTGGGTCTCTTGCTTCCCTTCTCCCCCCCCTTCCCTTCAGAATGTTCATTTTCAAGAGTGCTTGAGCCCTTTCTTGCTGTCAGATCCCATCCTTACTCCGTACATCCCCAAAAGCCTGAGAAAGGGGTGGAGGTTCCCTCTCCATACCCTTCTCAGCTCCTGGCTGTTTTCCTGGGCTTGCTAGCAAGGTGCCAATTAGCGAAATTTTCTTTTTATGGTGGTGTTTATTGTGGCTGTGGATATTGTCCAGTGAACTCACCGAACAAAGTGCTCTGTTTATTCTGCTGCTTCTATCTGTAATTTGTTATACTTGTTGAATGAAAACCGTTATATTGAAGTATTTTAAAAGGTAGGAAATAAATGCTCGAAATTTAGGAAATACCAGAATTAGGGATTGTTCAGGACCACACATTGAGGCAGATGGAAAGAAATGTTGAATGTATTCACTGAATGGAGTCAGAATCCTGTTGGAAGAAAGTATGTGATCACCTAATTAAGGATTATTGTAATGCCTGTACTCAAGGGAGCTTAATTAAGATTCCTTGGTTCCTTAATTCTGATACTCTCCGTGTGTTTTAAGTACCAGTTAAACTAATTCCATTTTCTCTGTCTTGCTGCTGGCAGGCAGAGCCTTGGGGTCAGCTTGAGCTCAAGCTTCTGTGGCGCTGGGCAGCTGCTAAAACTCCCTGTTGGAGGGCAATTCTTACTCAGTTCTGATTATCCTGGGTGGAGACGGACATAGTACTTAGCTGTCAAATGCTCTTCAGAGCATCAGTGTTCGGGATTCCCAGACGTGGGTATACTTGATGTAAATGATGGTGCTTTGTAAAAGCATACCTTTGAAGTATGTGTGCCTGTGCCGCCGAATTTTTGTTTCTTCCTCTTGAACACGGAGAAAGCTGATTTTCTTACTTACTTAATCACAGTTCTTTTTTTAATGAAGGGATAAAAATGATCTTTCTAATCAAACCTCGCTCAGCAAATAGTCTAAGCTCAGTATCCTCTTCTCCCCCTGCCCTCCTCAGCAGTCTTACAGCATATAGCATTTAAACTCAAATACGTAAAGGTCAGAAACTGAAAGCAGCCTTTTATAGGAAGTGTTGAGCTATTTTAATTGCAGGTGTCACCAACCACACTGTGCAAAATTATTTCTTACATCGTATGTGATATACTGTATGAAGCTGAAAATATTTGGGAGATGACAGGAACTCCTGCCAATTAAATACACTTCTCTCCTGGTAAATCACATATAATGAAGTTTAATATCGTTTTATCAATTTAGAGAATATTCTTTCCTTTTAGTGGAGTCAGAGGGAATTTACTAGAAGTGGTTTTGTATTGTACCAGATAAGCTAAGCAATGAAATTTCACATTTCGATGTGTGTTTATGACTTACAATATTTTATTAGCCTGATCTTATGGAAAGGAGTCATTTCACATGTGGTGTTAACATGGAGGGTTATGGAGGGTATGCTAACCAAAATATGATTTAACTGGTATTTACTAACCAAATAATGGCTTTTTTCTTAAACACACTGTGAAAACTGGCAAACAGACAACATGAAAGCATTTACAGAGGAAATACGGATTGCTGCAGAGCCTCACAGTGTAGTTTATGTACATCTTTTGCTTCTAACGTACTCTGCAGAAAAAAACATGGAGCTGCAAGTTGAGTTTGTCTTCATATATTTATCAAGATAATTTAACTGGGTTAGTTGCGAAATTAAATCACAACATATAAACTAAGATGCCCAGGTTTACATTTTTCATGCTTTAAGTAGATCCAGGACTGTATTTGCTAGGTGAAAAGTGAATTCTGAGCAAATACAGCTCTGATGTATCTATTCTATGCCCTTATTAGGTGCTATAACTGAGCATAGCAGCTGGAAGCCGCATTCTGCTCTGATTTCCCATCTGTACTGTTTCTCCCACTTTATCAGCATTTTAAGGCCTGAAAATTGAACTGAATCTAGACCTTGTAAAACCATTGAGAACATTCTGAGTAGGATGGCTCAACTTTTTGATCTCTATTCATTCTGCTTGCTCTTTGGAGAGAAACTGAATGTTCAGTTGAATTGTGTTGCTCTGTAACCTGCAGTCATGCAGCAAGAGCCCGAGCTCCTAAAACCAGAATCCAGAAGTAACCTGGGTAGGTGTCAGTCATCAGGTAGTGAAAGCGGACTTGAAGGTATCTTAACACTGGTTGAGATGTGCCCTGCACATCTCTGCATTAAGGCTGCAAAATTGCTGACGAGCCACTTTTTCCACTAATTCCTGCTTTATTTACTGGTTTACAAGCTCCCTCATTGCTGAAAACAAAATATGCTAAAGGTGATGTCTTCCCAAGTGTTTGTAAATCACTGATAAATCTTGCTGTTTCTAGGGCCATAGTTAAAAATGAGGAGATTAAAGAAGTCTCACCTTTCAGTGCTCAAATATTTGGAGTTTTAAGCTTTCAAATGTTTCCCCTTAGCAATTAGAGTTACATTTGAGATTACGGTGTAAAGAAATGAATCTACTAGTTGTAGCCCTTTGGGGGGAAAAAAACACGTACAAAAGAAATGAAAAAAAACACCCCTTTAAATACCACAAGAGTAAATGGCAATGAAAACTGACAGACACAGATGAGACAACTGTTGGATGCTTTTTCTAGCAAAAGAAACCTAGAAACCAGTACTGCAAGTGTAGCCGATGTATCTGATTTGTTCAAATGTGTTCTCTAAAGCTGCTGTTCTTCTATGTCTAGGAAATGAAGCAGAGAGCACAAGATGTTTAAAATGGAAAGAAAGCTGCTTGTGTGGAGTTTTGGGAGTTAAGTGGATCTTGCTGGGACTGGAGCTTCTTCGGCAGGAGGGCATACAAGCTTCCCCTATAGATCATCATTTCGGAGAGATGTTGACTTGTTTCAAGTCTTGACATGGTCAAGTGTTTTGAAATGAGGGATGCAGAATCGTTTGTGACAATGATTCTGACTGAGTGTCTTCCAGTCAGAGTGATCCTACCCGTACTGGAACGTGTCTCAAATTGCATAGAAGATATTCAGTTACCAATGTCACATTTCCCGTCATTATTATCATTCAGCTTTGAACCAGTGCTGTTGATTCTCTGGGCTGTCTGCTCTCTCTGTTTCACTCATCTCCACTGACAGTCAGTAGTGCTTCTGCTGTTCCCCTAGTGGCAGCCTCCCCAGACTGTCTCTGTGCTTTTCCTCTACTTACTGCATGATTTTCTCTGTCCTATACTTGAAGCTGAGGACCTCATTTGAGGTAACCCTGGGGTCGTTAATCTCCCTCAGATCCTTTCTTAGGTCTCTCTTCTACAATAACATTTGAAAGAATTGAACTGAGTAGAGCAGCAGTTGTACGTTGAGGGAGAAAATGTTTTAAAAGTAACTGTATACATTTTATTACTTTTCCTTCTCAGTTTTATGTTGTGATTTTAGGTGGTGAGCTGTAGAAGCAGGGTCTGTTTCTTCTCTGTCCTTTCAGAGCCTTGAACATTAAGGGTACTGTTACAGTATTGATAATATAAGGACAATGTTGCAAAAAATAATAAATTTAAAGTCAGAAGAAAGGCAGTCAGTTGAACACCTTAAGCTATGCACTAATGCTGCATGTTCTCTGTCCTCATTGACCTCAGTTGCTGTTATGAACATTCCGCTTTACTGGAAAATGAACCTCAGGGGCTTCAAAATCAGTCAGCGTAGCAGTAGATGGCATGCTATTAGTGACTGGGAATTCTGCATCGTTATTCCCTGCTCAAGTCTGTGTAGCTATTCCTGATATTTATCTAGCTCCTGTTCCCAGGTGTTGTGCCTTTTGTATAAAGGGAATATATTTTGGATTCATATTGTAGCTAAGGTGGGATGGGAGCTGTTCTGTGGAGAAGCTCTTTGAAGTAGAAAATTAATGGAGGGGAAAAGAGATGCGAGTGGTGTTAAGGGCATACCTTTTGGTGAATCCCTGAAAGTGTTTTGTTTGGATAAATCTGAAGGTTTTTCGAGTAATTCATTTTCACAAGCTGGACTTAGATGTTTTGCAGTGGTGCTATGAGCTTCTCTGAAGGTGGCCACCTCAGTAGAAAGCAGGAAATGTTTATTCTTTGCTTCAAATGCCTCCCCGCGGAACGGAGAAGTGTTGCAAAGAAAAAAGTCCAATTACTCACACATAAGCCAAGCGCCTGGGAAAATATTAGGGGTGCTAGGAATTGGACAAGGAATCTGAGAGTTGAGAAAGCTGGCAGTGAAGTCAGGTAATGAAGCCGGGGACTGACTGCGCAGGAGGACTGAGGAGAAGATGATGCTAGGGATCAGGGATGCAAGTACAGGATGTGAGCAGGATTTGGAGAAGTTATGGCACTCTGGAAAGGAACAGAGAGTAGAAACGGAAGAATTAAGATAGCAACAGTTGTGGGGCAAGGGTGCAAAGGTCAAGAAGAGTCGGAGCTATGAGGCAGACAGGTTTCACAGACATCACTGTTACAGGGTGATGTTAGTTCTAAGCAGATGTAATTTCTGGGCACCAAGATACTGGTGTGTTCTAAGGAGAAAAAGAGCACTGTCTGTGCTGTTGGCCTGTCTCTGTGACACTGCACTTAATTCCCCTCTTAGCGGCCTACGCTAAGGAGAACATCTTTGGTGATTAGCTGCTCCATTAGCTCACCTCACATCTGGATTGTCCTTCTCAAGGCTCCAACATCGTTCTTGGTGCTGACACGAGAGGGTCATTCAATCACAACAGTTTGCACTTCTGGAAGTTCAATATTCTGGAATATAATGCGTTTGCCCACAAGTATGGGCATCCAAATGCTCTCTGTTCAAAGAAGGCAGCTGTACAATGACAAATTTAACTTTAATTTAGATTGACTGCAACTCCTGTACGTGTTTTGATGATAATATTGAAATATTGAGTTTGTTCACATACCCGTAGCTATCTAGACAACTTTAGGCAGGGTGAGCTATCAGTATTCCTCAGCTCTGTAGAAAGGGGAAAAAGAAGTTGAGTGGACCTATCTCAGTCTCTACATGAACCATTGATGGAGAGCTGAGCTGCCAGCAGTGCTGCAGCTGTTGTCACTTCTCCAGTAAGCAGTTTCATCACTGCAAGGTGTCTGGACACACTTCTCTATTGCAAAGATGTAGGGTAGACTTTTTTTATTCAGGTATGAGAAGGAACAGATGAAGAATAGTGTTGTAAAACTGGAAAAAGAGAGACTTACCTTTTTATCACATTCATTCTTTATTTATTTATTCATTTATTTTGAAAGGTTCTTTCCCTGGCTATACCATATACTCAGGTTTTGTTCTCCTGTTCTGCAAGCATGCGTGTATGCATTGTACATGATATATGAATATGAAAGTATTTTCATAAATATCCTAAACTATTAACTTCTCTTAAATTTGGCTTTAGCATGATGTACACTGACTAACATGTAAGTATGCTTTGCCTGCCTCTGTTCAGTATGACATTGTCTTCGGACCACCTAGATCGTGCTGAAGCTCTTTCCATGTTGACCTTAGTGAAGTTTTATTGATATCCTTGCAGTTTAAGCATGCAGGTGTGCAATAGAATATATAGAACACGGTGTGTCTTGAAGTGTGGAAAACACAACTCCTAGATGTGTTTCTAGTGCAGGTGCCACCAGTTCAGGTGTCACTGATGTTGATAAAGAAGACTAGAGAGAGCTATAGATATGTTGCAGATGGCCACTCACTTTCTGAAGGGGATTCCGGTAGGTTGGAGTAAAAGAAGTGGAGAAGTTTTGCTTAAATGACCCATTTTGGACAAAATTTATCTTTGTTCAGAATACTTAGAGGAAAAAATGTGAGAATGTAAGAATAGACAGACCCTCATAAAACATGCAAATGCTACCATTTTTAGAACATAGTATCCAGTATCAACAGTTTATCTTGTCCTGGATGAGGAAGCTGGATTTTTCTTCATTTTTCTAGGGTAAATAGTTAATGCCAACAGTATAAATACATACATTTCAATTCTACCTCCTTTTTGTTTACCAGACTCTCAAATCATGCAGAAGTTATTTCACTTTTATGCAATGCCGATGCAGCATCTGCCTGTAAAGTGTTTTAGTCTTATTGGGCTCTTGCTTTTTCCACAGCATAATGCTGCCACCTGATGGCAGAAATAGTTGGAATGAACCAGTATGTGCTTTTGCAGGTTGTATGCTTTACTGTAGTGTGTTTCATATGATAATGAATGTGTGTTAAAGAGTAATTATCTCTACGTGCTCACTCATTGAAACTGCAGAGAAGCTATGTTGTGCGCTCACGTTCTAATGCATTAAATATTTTCTTTTGGAAAATAGGATGATTGGAAGCCTAGCATTGCTTTTGTGGTGGGGGCCAAAATTGAGGATGAAATGCACACAAAGGCCTTGTCCCTTGCTGTGCAGCTGCCACTGCGGAAACTCTTCAGCGTGGTAACACGTGAAGATATCTTCAGACAGGTATTCCAAGAAAGGAACTTTTAATAACAAACCAAATCCTAATTGAATTACTCTGGAAATTTTAAAAGTTACACTACTTCATAGGAGTTAAAAATGGAAGTAGGGACGCTTACTATGTGAGTTGGTTTGCTCCCTGTGAGTGTTAAAGTCTTCTTCAGGCTTTTCTTCAAGGAGCTCATCAAAGCTCCCTCCCTAAGGAACTTTAAGATGATTTACAATAGGCAGTAACAAGTAAAATAATTTGTTTAAAATTAAAATCTGATCACAGCAGAATGCTTTATTTCCTTGCAGATCGCAGAATCTGGAAGTCAAAAGGGGAAAAAGGTTAAGGATGTGCCTATGTTCTATGAGGTAAGTTAAAACATATATTGCAAAGCGCTCTTACACTGAGGTAATTACAGCTGTGTAATTATATTATACATACCAGAATAAATGCAATTCTACTGGATATGTCTGGTATAGTCACTCAGCTTAGTTTAGATATTCCACTGCTTTCTTTCTCTGATGCCAGCATATTTCTGTTGGACTACTAATTAGGTGAGAATCAAGATACCTTTTTAGAGATATTAGTTTTATTAAGAGTATGTTACGTGGTCTTATTTTATGGTAAAAATTACAGAAAGATATTAGACTGCTCTCCCAGATGCTCACAGTAATTTAGAGACTTATACCTTCATTTATTGGCATGCAAGCCCATAAACGAAACACCAGCTCTGTGTGCTAGTATCCATTATAATCTCAGTTTGATGTTAAATTCTAACCTGATTCGTCAAGTGGGGTATATCATTGGGGTTGGGAGTCATGCTTAGTACAAAGAGGACTTCCTTCTCCCTACCTTGTTAATGTTTTACGTACAGCTTGTGAGAGGCTATAAAATTCTGTGATTAATTAGAAGATTGTTTCAAATTTTCTCAGGTAGAGTTTTATGGCCCTACAGACCTGGAACATAAAGAATTTTGGATCCCTCTAAAAAGATCTTGTTTGCATTTTAGTTCTGAAATGACTAATAAACTTTTTATATGTCTCGGGTTTTGGTGGACTTTATAACAGGTCTTTTTAGTTGCAGTCTGTTTTTCAGTAATTCCAGACTACTATCTGAACAAGTCCCTTTGGAATTATTTACCACTGACATGACCGTGAATTTTATGCAATTAACCCTCTTCGTTTAGCACCAGCCTCCCAGGCAAACCCACCTTTATATTACCTGGGGTGTAAAACCCCTTCAGTCCTACTGAAGGAAAGATTTTGAAGTCTGGTTCTAAGCAGAAGCTTTGTATGATACCTGTATTTAATTACTAAGAGCAATTTTCCTTGTGAAGTGGATACTTATTAAATTCCAGCTGTCAGTGCTGTGTCTCATTAGCTACTTACTTTATTCCTCAAAGACATTTTTTTCCTCCCTTCCTTTAACAGAGAATATAAAATGCCTGTTCTGACCTTTTGCTTGGACTCAGTTTCCTTTCTGGCTGTAGCAAATTAGAAGATTGATCATGTTGCCACGAGCATTAAGATCCTGCCTCTCTGGGCAGAAATTTGCTCCTGAGTGTGCACTTCAAGTCCACGTACAGTCTGTGCATTCAAAGCTTTTGCTGCAATAGGGATAAACAAGTATGAGACGAGCGCAGAACTGTGAAATGCTCTTCTGAGAGGAGCATTTCTGACCCTGCTGCATACAGTTCTTCTCTGTTGTGGGATTCAACACACTTGAGGAACATGCACATCCCACAGGTGCATATTCATTTCTAGTGATATGGTAAATAAAATTACTAAACCATGAATGATCTTTGAATATAGAAAGTATGCATGTGAGTGAATTTGGGACTGATGACTCATGCATATTAATATCTCCATTAATGGTATTAACAGCAACATTCTTACCCATGTCATTGCTCTTGAAATTGTGTCTACTCAGATGTTGGGTGTTATAATAAGTTCCGGTGTAGCAGTCTGCAGTGCCTGCTTTAAGTCAAGAGATATTAACAAACTGTTGTGTTGGTGTACTGCAAGCTAGATATATATCATAGTAAAGCAATTCCTTTTGTCTATTCTAAATTATTTCCCTTCAGGGCTTTTAACATCTCATTGTGTTTCATTTCATGTAACTCTTATTGTAAAAATTGAACAGGATAATGGCAAGGATTATGAATGCATAGCTAAAAGATTTCCAAATCCAGGTGAATTTAGTGTCTAACTGCTTTTCTATCTCTGATGTGACTTGAGGAGGAGTAGAAGCCCTGAATTGTAATTTATTGATATTTCCAGCACTTAATTAAATGATGTTGGGCTAATTATCTCATAAAGATGTCTTTTTTTTTTTTATGGAAAGAAAAACATTAAATTTCCTGTAAAATATCAACATATTTCATACTGAGTTAGGTGTATTTATCATATATAGATTTTCTATCGGCAACACCCAAAGCTGTATTTTGAATAAAATATATGTATTGTATATGCAAGGTATGTATCTTCTATTGTTTATATACCTGTTTTGTAAGTTTTCTGTTAGGGTGGGTAATGTTATATGTAATTACGGTGCTTTACCACTACAAAACATAAAACTGTGTTTCCGTTTCCATATGTTGATTTTTGAAAATCTTTCCAAGCCTAAATTTTCCATACCGGCTTTGTTCATCACACTATTTTTAATTAATTTTTTTCCTGGAAAATTCTGGTGAGATTGAGGGCTATATGTGTGGAAAGGTTCGTTTTCCTTGCAGCATTTGTTTTTGAGCTTTGTCATACTCATAAGGACAGAGTTAGGAATGTTGTCTTTACATTACTCAGGAAATCTCGAGAAGGATTCTCGTCACATACACAGAGGGGAATAAGCTGGAACTGGAGAGTAGTACCATGGTGAGAAAGGATTTTAAAATAAGATAGAACCTCATCCAGCCCCTAAGTGTGAGAAGACTGGAAGTAGATAGCAGGGTTGCTGTAAATTAACAACTGAATAATGGACATGGGCACGAGAGGGAGGAGCACGGAAGAGTGAGAGATGTGAAACAGTTTTGTAGTTCTCTCAGGCAAGCTCAGATGCCTGAGATAAAGGATCATAGAAAGATGAAGTAGGCACAGGTGGTAGAGATGAGAATAGTTTTGTTTGGAGGTACATCCCAAAATGCTGCCTTCACAATGCGCCCTTGTTCTGGTGAAGCCTTGTAACAGCAGCACTCTTTCCTACTCTGCTTGCACTTATCTCCAGGACAAGCTAGCCTGGGAATCCTACGTAGCCAAAAAGACTGGATTGCAATTAAAAATCTAAGTCTTTATTCCACTACATATAAAGAATTAATATACTAACTCTGCTTTCTCACAGGAGAATTAATGGCTCCTAGCTACCACTGTCAAACTGGAAAATATCATCAAAGCAGGGGCCAAACCCAAATTCTAGCCCATTCTCATGCTAGAATGCTGTGCAGCTGAAGCAAAGTAAATTATCTGTAACTAAGTGTTTCTCAGCTGTTAATCACTGATTAGTTAGCTAACTCTACTGATGTCTTTGGAGGATGATGGGAGGCAGTGTGAACAACACAGAATGCTCTCTAGAAATCCTCACTAGATTTATGATTCCTTAAGGACTAGTATAAGTGAATGCAAGATAGAAAATCTCATAGGCATGAAGTACATACTCTTATGCAAGAGTAATTTTATCTTCTGCTTTAAAAAGATGTGGGTTATAATGCTCTTTCTGCAGAAAAGATGAACATAAGCCGTGAGAAGGGGCTATTAGATTGTGCAGTTAAAGTTTGTGATAGCAGCAAATCCATAGGTTTCAGGGACTGAGAGGAGAATATGTTTAGAGAAGGCATTTGAATCAGAAAGGAAAAGATTAATGGACTATTTGGGCTTTGGGCCTCAAATGTAGTGGAAGTGTTTGGGGTAGTTGAAGTGGAAGTTTCCTGTAAATTATTTTTTTTTCCCCTTCCTATGCTCTGTCTTTAATTATGCCATCTTTCCTTCCCCTGATAGACATGGGACTTTGAAAGGAAGATTTCCCTTCTCTCTTCATCACTAGTAAAACTGATTCAAAGCTCTGTGTGTTCTTCTCAGTAAGCCTGAGAACTGCTGGACAGTTAGAAGCGTAGTGCTTTAGGTTTACGCTTTTCTGGTTTATACTATTCTAGCTTATAAGAGCATTTAAATAGGAGTTGTGTCACTTCTCTAGGAGTTGGATAGCTAAATTTCTGGTCAAGAGTGAAAATTTCAAACTTGTTTTTCAATTGTAAATATATTTTCCCAAAAGATCATAGTAGATAGATCAGAATAAAATAAACACATGAATAAATACATATATGCAAAATATGATACCTAGTTTGTTTCAACTGTTCTTTTTTAGTGAGAAAAGCTATTGACAAAAAAAAGTGGTCAACACTATAGACCAAGAGTTGGATTTTTTTATTAATACAGCTGTCACCAGTTTGTTTCACGCTGTGTGAGATAAATAAATAGATAGATTTGTTTGGTAGAAGTGATTATTCTGACCTGCACCACTGGTCTCAGTGGGTTTTTTTCAAAAACATCTTAAAACTTTTAAAATCAAAAATAGATATTTTTTTTTCCTAAATGATTAACAACAATCAAGAATCTATTATAACTTGATTTCTTTCAGGGAAAACCTTTCCTGATAAAAGTTTCTTCTAGTTTCAGTGTAAACACATGCTTCAATGTTTAAAAGTCATGCTTACTAGATCAATTGAAATCTTGCAATTAATCTTCTCATTGTAAAAAATCTGAAATTCAGTTCACATTGTCCCTAACTTTTTCTCTTTCTTGAGCAATGTGTAATAGACTCCTTCATGTTTTTCAGTTCTTGAGTGATTTCTGTGAATCTTTGTAAAGAATACAATAGACTAGTTTTATTGTGGAGTTAATGGTTTTGTTGGATACATATCAAATACAAATGTAACATAATCCATGTAATCCTATTTGATAGCTCATTGTAGATGAGTCTGAAATTGGTAGAAGTTTTCTTGGGTACTGCTTTGCACTGAAAACAAATTTTAAATCAAATGGTTTGCCATTGACCAATGAGTCCTTCCCATAGTTACCACTTTTCATGTTCTCTGTCTTGTAAATTTGGTTTGTTTTCTTTGTTCTAAGATGCATCTCTTGTAATTTACAAAGTCAGATCATATTGCTTTCTCATGTTATGCTGTGTTAGCCAAATAGCTTTGTATGAATGAGTTTTCCACTACGTTATTTGTAATTCCTATCATTATTGTGTCTTCCAGAAATCCTATCATTGAAGACTTCATTTTTTCCTGAATATTTTACAATATTTTAAATAGAACAGTCTTAATATGTTGATAATAATTATTTTGGAAATTAGTCCCAGGTTTTGTTGAACCAAAGCTGAATGTTGTAGTATGTAGTATGTAACTTGCATGTCACTTACAGGAACTGTTAATATTTAAACAGAAGAGAATATGATGATTACAAGAAGAGAATATATTGATTATAAATTTTTATCATTGGCTGAACACAAAACCTGTTCTGCACAGTGAATGGTTCTTGTACAAAACCTGATTTTTATTGTGCCTTGTTACTTACAGAGAAGGAGCATCAACTCAGATACCTCACACTTCAGGACTGATAGAAGCAGAAAACATGCCAGTTTTATTGTTTGAGTGAAGATACATAACAGCCAACCCATACTGACAGGCATAGACAGACATATAGAGATATCTACCTAGTTGTGCAGTTTCATAAAACAACCCAAAGAGACCCCCAAATCAAACCTTCTACTGATAAGCATAGTATGCACAGTTTTCCTGTCAAAATCCAGTTAAATTGAATGTTTGCACATAGATCTTAATTAGTGCATGTTTTGTAAAGCTCATTTTTGAGGACTAAAAGGTTATTGATTAGAAACAGAATCTTGCCTTGCTTTAAAATTATTTATAGGGTGCATGTTTTTTGTTTAGGTTTTTGTTTTGTTTTTTTTTTTTCCCCTAAGTCTGTGCTGTCAGAATCCTTGGGAATTTGTGTAATGTTAATAGTACTTCTTGC
>PPHD01022141.1:0-12971 GCA_002909625.1 Bambusicola thoracicus | reverse complement strand
GCAAACTGAACTAATTTCAAGCAGTTCTTGTGCAAAGTACATTTCAGTACAGCATTAACACAGGCAGAGTCAATATTTTTTACACAGTCACGTCTGAGCTGAATGCTATTGTGCCACAGTTGTAATTTTAAGTTTCTGTCAAACAATAAGGCTGATAGTAAGCTGTGTCCTCCCCCCCCACCCTCCCCCCCAAAAAAAATCACAAGCCAAAGTTGTTTAGGAAAAAATCACCAACACCTGAATTGTCATCTATTCTACCAACATCTCTGCTATATTGTAGTATAAACCAGTTCTCCTCTTAATTAGTTCTCCTGACACAGTGTTCTTCCTAATGCCAACATGGGATAGATAAAGGGTAAAGTCTTCAATAGGTTACAGAACCATACAATATCAAATGTCAAATATATTTTAATTACCCAGTGAAACAAAAGTAGAGTCATATAATAAAAATATAGTTATCTATAAATGAACCCCAATGTTTCAAAAAACCTAAACCTTTACAGTACAAATTTTTAGTCCTAAAGAAAAACACTTAGAGATGTTACAGCTACATACATTGACTTGCTACCTTCAAAATAGAAGTAGGAGATGCCACCTAGGAAACAATGATCTAAAAATAAATACTTCCAAAAATTTTCAGCATACCCCGATTCACATCATAGACTGCCACATAAATTGTGGCGGTGTTTCCTTTTGGTGGAAGTTTCTCAGCACCTTGACAGTACTAGAATAATGGTCATTTAAATGATTATTATTATTTTTAATCAGCCCTGCTGCTTCTGCCTTTTTTGGTTTTGTTTTATAAATACCATCCTTCAGAGGGGCTTTTTTTTAATTTTTTTTTATTTTATTTTTTAGCTCATTCTCCAGCTTTTCTACTGTTTTCATCTTCTTGCTACCTAAAAGCAGTGTTCATATTGTAATTTTGACACAAATAATGACTCTTTTGATAAATAAGTACAGGTTACACAGATGTGCAGAGGAAACCCTATTACAGTGAAGCTATTTGAACTCTAACAAGAAAATAATTTAGGTCATTATTTCCAGTAATAAATGTTACATGTATGCATCTATTTTGCTTAGCTTGCTGAACAGAGGCCACAATTCTTTACATACATTTGCATACAGGTGTAGACTTCCTATATTGTATAATACATAGATAACTGCCTACATTATCCATGTATTATACATGCATAACAGTATACAGATAGATGTGGATACCTAGTATATATAGATAAGTAAGTATACATAGATAATTATAACAAAAATGCTGTTAATTAGCAGTAAATTAGGGATCTTGACATTCAGGAGTGGCATTTACAACACACAGTCATAACTGACAACAGCCCAGAGAGGAATTTACTTAGAACTCTACATGTAGAATATTGCCTTTTCCTACTCCAGTTCACATATTAGAGGCCTTGTCTGAATTTCAGATTTCCCTCCTCCTTCTCTTCTGCACCAGCGGGGCTGCTTTGCTCTCCATCAGCAGCCCGTGCCTGCTCCTGCAGAGCCCCTGCTCACCAATTCTAACTTGTTCCCACACAATCCATATTGTCAGGCTCGCTCATGGTCAGGGAAACACTATAACTGCCTAATCTTAGCTGACAAGTAGACGGATTGAGAAATCAAAGCATCATCTATAGCAGTGTTTATCACAAAAGGATGATCCTTAGACCTTTCTCAAGCACCAGTGAGGAACAGATCAAGTAAAGCAGCTCTTCAAATTTCATGTACCCATTATCCCTTACTACATTTTTATTTTTGAGCAGATAGCAGCAAAACTAAAGAGAGTCATCAGCAGCAAAAATCAAAAAGAAAGATTTGTAACAGCTGTTCTGTGTCTGTAAACAAGAAAAGATTCATTCAACAATTCAGCAAACAACCCCGGTTGAGTAGAAACAGAATGTCTACCAATACTTTTAAACTGTCTAAAGCTCACTAAATACAGAAATCACAGAACCGTAGGGACTGGATGGGACCTCTAGTGATCAAAATCCAAAACCCCCCTGCCAAAGCAGGCTCCCTAGACCAGGTTGCTCAGGTGGGTCTTGAACATCTCCAAGAGACTCCATAACTTCTTCAGGCAACAAGTTCCAGTGCTCTATCACCCTCCCTGAAAGGTTTTCAAAATACAGTCTCAAAAGTAACTATTATTTTTAACCGTTCAGCTTTAAACTTCCAGACTTTGTGTACAAAGGACCAGCATCACAGATGCAGGCATCAGCATTACTGTTTGAAATGACCTCGCCTTTACCATCTGAGCTGTTGGTTTGTCATGCTTGTTACCATTAACTCACCTTCGGTTTCTTTCTTAATTCTCAAGAGGCAATAGCTGTGTTACTTGAAAACTGAAAGACGCATAAAAGATATACACGGATTATCTAAAAGCAATGCATTACAGTCTGCCTTGTCACCAACCCTGATAATAGAAATAAAGTTGTCAGTAATACATAGTCTCATTCATTGAATTTTGCTGAGTTCAGATTCATTTCTGCATACTCCCTTGTATTTTTAAATTCCAAAATATTTTTGCAATAGTTTAGAACTTGTTGACATCATTGGACACTAACCATATCATGAAAAACTACAATGTTTTCCTTAGAATATGTTAATCAATCTAACTTATAATAGCAGCAAGAACAGCACAACCACTGTATTAACTTGGGTTGCCATCTCTGTCTCATCTTGAGTCTTCCCAAGGGTTAAGGTGCTAAGACAAATTAACAACTCAGATCACTTTGTATTCATTGCCAGGTTAACCTGAATTAGATCACTCATGCTAGTCAGCTACAGAAGTTACAGAGACTACTGGCACTACAGCATAGACCTGAATTCACACTTTCAATTGAAATCTCATCACTTTCCCTGAAATATTCCAGCATGGCATTTCAAGAAGGTTTATTGCAAAAGAACCATTATTTATTTATTGATAACAAGCTTTAGAAAAAGTCTACTGGGGATAAAAATGTCTATTTTCTCTTTGAATGTCTTTAACCTGATTTAAGCTAAGAAACTTTATATTAACCACAAAGATAGTGAAGGGGTTGCAAAAGTTTCATTTATTTCCCCTCTAAATATCTAGTCAAAAATCAATCCTCATGCACCCATATGTTGGAGTTTGTCAGACGCTTGCACACGCGGTGACTGCTCTATCTGCATTGTGCATCCTCCAGACAGCGCACAGCCAAAATGGGTTCTGCTCCTGCAATTGCTTTGAAATGGAGCAAATGAATAACAGCAGCAGTTCATGTCAAACAAAAGCTGTAGCTTTTCCCAGGAAAGAATATTTTTAGAAGACTAAAAAAAATTGAGGCTTGCTTTTAGTATGTGTAATTGTGGATCAGGGAGGAAATGACAGAAATAAAAAGGTGGCACCTTATAATTTAATGATTGAATAAAACAGAGTTATGGATCATTTCAGAATAAGACAGATTTGAAACAACAAAAAAAATGTTTCTACATTAAAGTTGTAGTAACACGAAGCCTTTGGGGAAAAAGAATAAACAGAAATACAGAAAGGGCATCTTGATCATACGCAACATATGTATCATCAGGAAATTCCTAAGGACACAACAGCAGCAAGTTATGAGAAAGACAGACATATTGGCTCTCAGATATAGCAGGTTCGCTATTCTTTTTGAACAAGCAACCACAAAAATGGGAAAAGGAACTGTAAGATAAAAATAGCTCTTTAGAAAAAAAACATTACCAATCAACAAGCTCTTTCCACGAGATGTTTTGTAGCCTATAAAAATCAAGAGTTGCTGGAAAATTAGACTGCAGGAAAATACTGTAGAAGCAATATTAAATTTATGAAAGACGACAAAGAGATAGGCAGGATCACAGTGTATATTGGATCACACAGTTGACGTATTAAAAAGAGCACACAGTAATTAATAATAGCAGAGCACAGGTGGAATGCTAACGCATAGTACCTGCTGTCCCAAAACAGCACACAGAGAAATAATGGACATTTAAATTAAGTAATTAATCTGTTTTGCAAGTACATTACTCAAGCCAAGGTTTGGATATAATGGGACAGTTAAGAGAAGAGCGCAGTATATTTTACTGCTTCAGGATTAGCAAAGGTCTGTGTTTATTAAGCTGGTGCCCAATGTCTGTCTGTAAACACAAAATATACAGAACAGCTGAGCTTATGCTCTTCTTCGTTTGATTTGGTTAGATTTTTTGGTTCGTGGAAAAAACAAATAAATAAAAGAGCAGGCAATCAGCTTCAGCTCCCCGGCTCATCTGAAAACAAGTCCAATGAAGCAATCTGCTCCTAGCTACACCAGAGTACTGAACAAGCACACTGGATGATGTGTAGTGCCATCACAAGGGAGGTGTGGAAGTCCAAGTGTACAGAGATAAGAAAGAATACAGCTGACTCTGAAGTAAACTATTGAACTGTGCTTCATGGTGGCTTGAAACATCTTAAATTATTATATTTATAACCCAAAAAAACTTGATCGACATGAAATTAGCTTAAAATCCATGCAACAGAGATACAGTGAACATGTCATTTTTGATTGCCTCACTGTGTCTAGGATACTCTGAACCTTAATAAGGCATCACAATATAGAAAACATAAGACAGTGATGTTCCGTCCTTACTGTCCAGATACAAGAGCACTGGCTTCAAATGACCACTGACAATGTTCCATTTAGATCACATGGGCAGGCATACAGCATCAAGGCAATGATGCTTTCTTGAACAAATGACAACATGATCAGGAATCAAAGCTTCAGCACCAACAGGAAAGCTTGCTCTGCAGAGAGTCACAAATACGCTATTTCCCCAGAACTTGGAGAGTACTTGGCAATAGATTGTGAGTATTGCTGTTACCGAAAGGATTTTAGATTGAAGGTTGGTTAGTGTCAGAAGACTGAAATAACAGTCAATGACTGTTGCAGTGGGAGAAAAGCAAAACGCAGAACGACCTCACAAAACACTCAGATTACTAAAAATGTGGAAAATCCAATACTTTTTTCCCCCTCCCTTACAAACAACTATGATTAGTCAAAAGCTAAAAAATTAGCTTTGATACAAAATGGGATAGGCTGGAACAGAACCAAGAAAAATGATACGATGGTTCTGAAACTCTTTAAAGATCACGCTGAGCTGCAATGTCGGTATTTGGTGTGATGTATTTGGAGTTCTATCATCAGATACACAGATCCAACATGATCCTTCAAAAGCAAAAAATTGTCTGTGTCACATGCTGTATATCCTAAACACTAGTCAAAATAGCCTCAATTCATTTGATAGTACAAAGAACCGTCTGGATGTTATTACATCTTTCCTTGGCAGATCAGACTTGTTACTACATTTGTTTCAAGACAGAATAATTACATCCAACCTTACGTTGCAATTATGGAAAGAATACAAACTGGAGAAATATTAATACTACTCTTTGAGTTTTGTGGAATTAAATATTCACATTATGCTTTGGTCACAAAGGGTCAAAACTATAGTCTTTCTGAAAGCAGACAAATAGCTTTTTCTACACTAGTTGTGCAAAACTCAGCATTTCAGAGGCTAGTGCATAAACTCATACTGTAAACTTTTTTTTTTAATATTAAAAACTTTTGGCACAAGCCAAACATAAACAATAAGTTCTGAATAATTATTTTTTAGAAAAATGAAAGCACTTAGTATCAGGATTACCCAGTCACAATCCTTTGTGGGGTGAGCTCCACAAAGGTATGACAGGTACCCAATACCAGAAGTGTTTGCATGGTTGACATATACCATGTAATTTTTATTTACTTCTCTGAGAAAGCAATGAGATTATATTAACCAATTGTTTGAACAAGGTGGGAGGATTTACATAGCTGACAATAGAACATACCACAGGACCTGCAACCTTAGCTGGGCTACTTTTATCTTACAATGAAACACAGGTGTTTTTTTTACTTCCATACCAAACATCCAGGAGGAGGAGCAGCTCATTGCAGCCACTTGAGAATAGCTCAGGTTCTTTCTGCTATTTGACTTTCCACTAGTTCTGATGTGCTAGTGAACGTTACAGACACTGTGGATTATTACCAGTAACAATGACTGCATCACGCAAGTTCTTCCCGCTCGGGCAGACCTTCTATGAGCTTTTCTACACTTGTAACAGTATCAACATAGAATATTTTAAATGAGGTGTGGTACATACAGCCATGCATCCTACATGAGATGTGAAGTGAGCAGCTCATGAAGAGCCAGTACTTCAGTACTAACAGCTCCTGAGAGGTTGAAGCAAGATTTAATAAGCAAAAACATAATATTTTTGTTGACTGCACTTGATTTAAATACAGCTGTGAAGAACAGTTCTTACACGAGTCTAAGAATACAGACTGAACTGCGTGTAGTTAACTACCAATGTGTTTGCAGGCACCCAGAGCTACCTGAGAAAATAACTGTGCCCCAAGATCAACCCCATTTCACAGTCATTGCTCTTAAAGGAACAGATTTCAGTCTCCAGTATACTACCTCAGAAAGAAGGAAAATTAAATTGCCTTACTAAAGGGGTACGAAGCCAGCACGATGATGGATGTTTATAACTCCACAACCAGCAAAGAGGTGCACAGTGCTGCAGTGGAAGCCCACTGAAATCACATATACGTAATGAACATAAAGGCAGAGCCTGAGATGGAGTCACGTATTACAGCAAAACATATCCAACATTGCGGAAAACTGCTCAAAACAACAACAACAGACCTCTTTTCTATTACATACTCAAGAAAAAAGAAAGCTCTTATCCGACTCTTCAGAGATGGCAGCTCTACAGGAGACATGAATCAAACAACAGATCCACGTGCATCTCTGGGAAAGAAGCTGAGTGTTACAACCTTCAAAATGGTCATCAGAAGGAGCACTTTAAATTTCTGGAAATCGTCACTAGGACACATTAGTTTTCCGCTAGCTGAGCAATTTACAGCTAGTTCCACCATCGTCACACGGTGATTTGCGTTTTGGTTTAGCTGTGAGTGATTCAATGGGCGGCAAAAGAGCCATACCCCAACCTGGCAAGCCAACAATTGTTCTTAGTTGGTTAGTAAGTGTTTTGGCTAAAGTCAGATTAAGTTGCACTGGATTCGTACCGGTGACAAAAGCACGAAGAAGCTGTTCCCTCAATCCACAGCCCATATATTTCTAAAATGGATCCTCTCAGTTAATAACGTAAAACCACGTTAAGAAGTTAAAGTGCATATACCGTTAGACTTACTGCTTTTTCTTGTGAAAATCTAAGTCGATTGACCCGGTTCTCATTTCTTCAATTAATCAATTTAACCCAGTAGGACAGCGGGAAATTTTTTCCCGTTGATATAGGCTATTATTTCTTCTGATACATTTTTCTTAGGTACACTATTAGAAGAGGAAAAAAGGCAAATATATTTAATTACATACACAAGCTTGGGGACTTCAGGGTTTCAAGGGATATACAATAAGGTGCTGTATAAAAGAAATTTGGATGCAACAAATGAGCAAGAAATAGATTTGGGGCCAGGGAAAAGAGATTAGGGAGGGACCGTAAATTAAAAAAAAACAAAAAACAGTCATGCAGAAAGAAACCAAGTGTAGATTTTTGTAAGTAACGAAAACAGATTTTAAAATACCCTGTGGCTCTTATTGCAAAGAGCCATGGAGTGGTATATTATTACTCCTTATACGAATGATCTACTAGGTCTACAGCTGAGGGCAAAACAGACAGACAGTGTTATCCATTGCAGAGTCTTTAATGAGACAACATGAAGTTCAAGTTGCACACCACACAATATTTTTCTCCTCTGTTCAATCTATATTAAGTCAATACTCTGCTAAAACCTAACATTTGTTGCATTTTTCCAATTTAGTTTCTGTCAATGTCCCCTAAAAGTGCTGAGCCTATCAAACTGACATCACCCACACAAATTTCAATAACAGTGCTGTAGTGAAAATGCCATTAAACAGAGGCTGTGCTTTGAGGAAATAGCTCAGCTTCTCATTCACATTACATCTGTAAAAGCTTGTCTTTTCCTCATGAACTGAAAAAGTCCACAAAGATACGCACTATGCAGTGATGCTCAGAGGCTCCCTTCCCTTTTTACAGACAACAAAGCGGGAAAGAACAAGGAGCATTATAGTACGTGTCTGTAGTGAAAATAAATCAACAATTTTAACCAAACATACGCAGAACTATTTCAATAGCTGCAGAGCTGACTCAACTGCTGTGTTATGTGCACAGCTGCTGCCAGTCTTTCTCACTTGATTTTAAACTTCTTTGTGACTAATATCAGGTAGAAAAAATGGAGATAATTCAGATAACTGTACAATAGTTTTCTGCTCTAAACTTACTAATTTTTTTTTAATCCTACTGTTTTTCATTCTGTAAGATTCATATTTAATGTTCACAAGCCATTTGAGAAGATGCTTCACATGAAAGCAAATGAGGAGAATAGCACCAAGCGAGAATCTGCCTGAATAAGAGACTTATATTAACTTCTGGCAACTTACAAGCCCCCAGGAGGCCAAAGGGCTTTTTAGATCTCTCTCTCCCACTGCAAAGTAACACCTATGCCTCTCAATTGTGCTTAGCCATTGAGAGTTGAACAAAAATAACGCTAAGCTTTCTTAAAAGACTTTAATGGCATACCTCTTTTGAGGTGCAGGGAATAGGATTTCTGCTCCTATATTTCTTTAATTTCCTACAATAAATGCACCCTGACTTGTTACTGATGAACTCAGAGAAGAGGACAAATTCAATAGAGAGGGAAACCGTGGGCCCCACAACAATAGTTGGACTTGATTTTACAGGACTTAAGCTTCAGATTTAACCAAAGCAGAATTCAGGACAAGAAGGCAAATCTCTTGAGTCAGCCTGGGCATTGAAAGTACACAGTTCAGCTCACCGTCCGAAGTTAAAATGCATACTAAAATGCTCTAAAAATCTTATAGCAGCTGATTGCAGGAAACAAAAACCCCAACATACAATGAATGGAAAAGTTTTGTACCATAGAAGAAAAAAATGCTGAGTCAGATGGAAAGTGTTTTCTGACATCATGTAAGCTTCTTTTGTGTTAAAGCACATTACAAAAATTACAGAAGCAGTCAACCACAAAAAAAAAAAAAAGCCCACACAACTAAAATGAAAATGGTATATTAAATTAAATGTAAGAAAACAGCATAAACAGTCAATCATACGTCACGTACCCATATAAAACAGCAACCCTTATCTATACCTCATTCATTAACACACTTTTATGTTATTTTTCAGATAACTTTTTTGTTGAGACAAATCTAATCTATATTCTTCAGTTCAAGCAAATAGGGAGAATCCAACAAACTTGCCTGTATAAATCACAGTAGTCATGTTTATAATCACACCACAAAAAGTGGAAGAAACGATTATCATAAAGAAAAAAGGTCGACGCTTGAACCCTTTTAAGACACTACGAAGTCCATAGTGAAGCACTGAAAATAATAACCAGTTGAGGCAGATGTGACACTGAACCTCACCCACTGGCAACATTAACCAACCCACTCCAACCAGGTAGAAGTGCATGCAAGACCTAGTAAAACTACAGGTTGAGTTTAGTCCCACTTTTCTTTTTCACTAAGGAAACTATGCTTTAAAGTAAACAGAATGTGGAGAGGTGCTGCTGAAAGCTGTTGACATAGGACAAACAAGATCGCAAATTAGAAGCGATACATCTCTTAATGAACAGAGCTGTTGATCAGTGTAAAACTAAACTCTCCACATTTTTCTTTATTTTCCTCAAGGAAATCTATTGCTGGGACTTTCGTATTTAATTGGGCTTCCAGTGCCAGTGCAATTTGGAATGTTTTCCTCAGATCTACAAGTTTATTACTATAAGATAACATCTCTTCATTCATGCAAAGGAACTGGAAATGTTACGCATACTTCCTTTAATAAATTTGTAAATTGTAAGTGTTACCGTGGTCGGCCGGGCACTTCTGGTATTTTCCAGTGTATCACCATGTGTGAGAACACACACTGTCGCTAACTTCAACACAGCAACTCTTCACAATCATTCTTACTCAAATATTTTGAAATTAGTATATTTTACACATATAGTATATTTTACACATATGTAGTATCACTGTGCCTTTGCAATTCATGAATGCTTCCACATCTGTCATGTCTAATCCCAGTTTATAACTGAAGAGTAAGAGGCTTATTCGTGCTCTACAAAATTCATGAGAAAACATATAGGTATATCTATGGATTACATCTACTAAAGATACTTAAATGAGAGAATATCAGTATTCACAAATAGAAAAAGGATGAACAAGAATCCTTTTTCTTTCTTGCCAATCAGATCAAGAGTTTTTGAATTGTTAATTCGAGTCTCAAATTTAGAAGTGTGGAAATAGCCATAAAATCTGAAGCATAAGAAAAAACTTTCCTTTCAAATTTTCAAATAAATGCTTCCATATATTTTTTCTCTTGAAGTCTAAGAAGTTTTTAATGTAAGTAAACTCTATACATTAAGAATACACTTAATTTCCATTCTGGATTTCTTCCATCTATACAAATTATGCCAGTTCTGCAACACTGTAGTAATTACTTCTACTGTAATAGTACAGTCAGTTTCTCTGTCTTTCTTGGTGGCATTTAGTGTGACAACTGAAAAGATGTAGTCTTGTTTATCTGATGTAGCAATACCATTTCCATAAAGAAAGATACTTTGTTTTGATGGTGCAGTAGTACAAGGAAATCAAAATGATGCAACATCTCTAAAATAACGGAGCAAGCAAAGGTCAAGGATTCTTATTGAATTTGAAACATTACAGCAATAAAGATTTTAGAAAGCACTTTGGAAGTTGTATGGAAAGGATATCACTCTCCCCTAAATTTTATAGCTATAAAAGCTAAATGGCTGTACCAGTAAACTGCAGCTTTTCCAAGATAAATGTAAATCTCAGAATCCATAAAGGAAAACAGGATGGGGAGCGGGAAAATATCATTAATGGTCCCTTCGTCCTTCCTGGCACAAGAAAAATATGAATTAGATCTCTTGATTCAGAGAACATGGAAATCAAGCCATACATTGTGGGATTTTGTTATTTTTCCCCCCAGTCAGTTGCTATCCTTCTTATGGGAATGTTCATCTTACAACAAATTTAATGTTACCTTTCCCTCACTTCCCTACTTGTCTCAGGAGATGGATAGGTTCCAAAATCAGCTGCATTTGACTTCCCAGCTTATTCTTGTTGTCAAGACTACGTGGCACTACTTGAGCAAACAATACCGAACAAGAAGAGTTCTATTCGTGGTTCTTAAAAGAAGAAAGGAGGTGATAGAGATTTTTGCCACAGCAAGCACAGTGAGACTTTGCACAATAAATAAGACATTTGGAAAAGAAACAAAAGCAGCTTCGAGGAAGAAAGAAAAAGTAACCTGCCCCCAGCATTCCTTGTGATCTAACAGGAAGGTTCTCAGGTTTATAAGGCAGAAGGTAACGTAGTTACAATATTAGATAGAGACAAACTACTTTGCCTTTAGCCTGAGTTTATCCACGCAGGAAATGGATTATTGCAGTGAAAGCTGCAGCATCTTCTCTTTATTGAAAGTGTTCACATTAAGGTGAGAACAGTGTTTCAAGCTTATTTATAAAGCAAAAGTAATGTTAATGCATTTACCTTTTAAGAGCGTCAGGTGTTAAAAGAGTGAATTCATAAAAGCGTTCACTGATGTTAAACTTGTGTTGCAACCTAATGCTTTAGTTGCCATAGTGAACATAAAAGCCTACCATATTACTAATCTTCAATTTAGGATGGATGGATTTTTGCTCACCATGCAGAACTCCAGTTAAGATATTTCATTCAGAAAAAATACACTTTAATCTTGATCACATTAAATTAGCTATAGATGGTTTTCCCTCATATAATGCTTTGATGTCTGCAGTTACAACGCTCACAAAGGTATTATGAGGACAGGTACACATTACATTACGTTCATTACTTAGGACACTAATTAAAATTTTCCCAGGTTAAACTCACTCAAGAAGAAAAAAGGTGATGGACAAGATAAAACTAAGTGAAAAGTTAAGGAAAAAGTGGTCAGTATTCTTCTTCAGTGCACCACTACATTAGTCAGAACACTCTCAGCCTGCACACAGTAACTCCTTGTTAATACTGCCTACATAAAACTTCACAATTATAAGACAACGATGAAACAAATTTGGAAGAGCCATCTTGCTATAGGAAGAGTCACAGTTACAGCTAAACCAAGTGAAAACAAAGCTACCAGCAGGGAAAGCTGAGCATGCACAAAACCAGCCTGACAAGGCCCAAGGCCTTGCAAATGCACTACAGAGCCTTGGGGCTGCTACCAGCAAGGACCACATCTTACTGTTAAGAGAAAGCCAAAACACTTGTTAATGGAAATTAGGATAACTCACTATTGAACACTAAGTAGCATGAGGGAGAATAATACCAAAAAAATTATTGGTGGCAAAATGTGGCATCTAAATGAGGAGTTTCACTATTGACTCTGCTTTTATCCTGGATGCTAAAAAGAAAACGTATTTGGCTTCTCCAAATATGCTTCAGCATACCAATAAGGTGATATTTGTTTTCCTAAAGCACAGAAGAAAATAGAGTGCAAATATAATTACTTCTTACTTTCCATAGCAGGGGTAAGGGTACACAGATTGTTCTTTTTCTTTTTTTTTCCTGCTATGTTTAATCAAACACTGATGAGGAAAAACTTCATTTTCAGTATCTCATACCCATACTTCTGCTATTTACCAGTAGGAAAACTTGTCCTGGCAACCAGCAGCTCAACAGCAACTGCAGAAGGACTTCAGAGGAGAAATGGGCAATAAGAGGCGATGGTCAGTCTGCAACAGTTCTTCTCAGAGGCACCTCTAGGCCCAGCCCTGCATCCAGGCAGCTTTGGGAGAGGTCCAAGGAGAAGACCCTACAGCCTCTGAGCAGCCTGTGCCGGACCTCAATCATCCCCACAAAGAAGA
>PPHD01022139.1:0-12971 GCA_002909625.1 Bambusicola thoracicus | reverse complement strand
ATATACAAAAGCTTATATAAAATTCAGGATAAATCCTTATGGGCATGTAATTAAGACATGTTTCCTTTAGATAGCTTACCATTTTTTTTTATGTTTAGAACTAAACCAGAGACAAGTGACAAGAAGCACCTGTCACATTCTCTGAGTTCATGTAAATAACGAAGTATGCAATGAATGCAATTTGGAATGCTGTAGCACTGGTGTGGTTAAAAGCTCTAGAAATATTACCAGAAGATAGATAAGATACAGGCTTAATTTAAGCAATATAATGGTCTTAAAATATGAATACTCATCTGTATTACATCTTAACTCTTGGTTATGGGCAAATCATACCTTATTCAGAGTACATTTTGTACAGGCCAGAGTTCTTACAAGCTGAAGAATGAAGGTAAAGAAACTTTTAAAACCAAAGTGAACTAACACTTGTGACTTCTGCTTATCTTCCCAACAATTAGGCACATAAACATTTATGTGAAGAGTGGCACACTGTCAGCACCTGTGCGTATAATTTCTCAAGTAAGAACAATAATTTTATCTAAATGGAATTTATTCATTCGTTATCACTTCTGTGTTAATAATTACTGTTTGTAAAGAATGAATTAGAAAAGAAATGGTCATAGACCATCTGTTCTATGTCCCAGGTAACTAAAAGACAGAAGAATATTATAGAAGATCCATAAAAAATATTAACCTTCACTGTTGGGATTTCTGTGGTAGGGACAGTTTCAACAGGAACAAAGCATGTGTAACAATAAAACATCCTTGAGCTACTGCATCGTGGGCATTTTGATCTCCCACTTTTTTTTGCCTTTTCAAGTACTTCCTGTGATGCTAACTGTAATTTTTGAAGTGGGTTATCTTGAAATGATGATGGAGTCTGCAGTTCTAGACTTCCCAAACATGCAGTATTTCTTTTTGGTCCTTCAGAGTTTTCTTCATTTAGAATTGTCGATGAATTTAAAGACATGGTCAGCTGAAACAGACAATACGATTTACCTGTTAAATCAATATCTGTAACAGTATAATTATAAAGAGATTATTCTATAGGATCCTATGATTCCATATGATCCTATTAACAAATATATCTTCTATAACAAAAAACAGCACAATCATCTGACCCAGTTATTGTAGTACAGAGAACTCCAAACAGATTTCAGGAGCATGCAAACAGCCAGACTGTTCAGATCTGTATTCTTAATGCACGTGCACTCATCATTTTACCCAGATAACTCAGCCTATTAACTGTGCTGTTGTTTTCTTTTTCCTATGGGCAGGATCTGTGTCTAGAGGCCTGTGAAGCACTGCGTGGCACTTAATACCTGCAGGAGCAGCCCCATCAGTTTTCAGCATGGCTACTGGTAAGGAATTAAACGTCTACAGGACAGAAAACTGTAAGATCTAACTATCATTAGACTTGGATCTCCATGCTGAAATGTACTGGGTACAGGCAGACAAACAAACTAAATGGAATTCCTGTTGACAGAGCTTTGTGAGAGAAAGGAAATCATCCAGGAACAAGGCTTGAGGCTAGATTAACGCTTCTGAAGAGCTAAAATAGGGCCTTGGTACCCCATATACTAGATAGTAAGCGCTGGCAGTCTGAACTCGTCCTGCAGGTGCATGTTTGTTCAGTAACACTGACAGAACAGCCTTTCTTCCAGGCTTTCTGCACGACATACCCTGCAGCTGGCGCACAGCCTTCTCTTTGCTCTGAGCAGCAGGAGCAGGGCTCTACCTGCCCCGGCCGGGATCATTACCGCTGTGTGCCGCAGCTCCAGGGATGCCGCCTGCCCGGGTCGCTCCCGCCGCTCTTCAGTCCGTGCAGGAGGAGCCGCCCGCAGGAGCCGTAAGCTGCCTCTGCGCTGCCCCACTTCAAATGAAAGCAGTAATCCCCGTGTTTACTTCTGGCTAACCGAGGTTGCCTTTTATGTCAGGGATCGCACTTGAGAAATGATGTAACCCGAGAGCCACGCTTAACGAAAACAAACAAACAGCGATTCCCCAGATGTGGGCCAAAGGGAACTGTTTAGATAAGACCAAGCGTAATCTAATTGAAAAACAACAAAGATAAAACGCTCAGCAAGCTTTACAATAGGAATGCAAAATTAATCCCAGATAAATTAAATGCTTGTGCATGCTTTGATACCTCTCCCTCCCGCAGCGACAAGCTTTAACTTTTTAAACGTCAGGAAAACCCACTGAAATGCAGTCAAAACCCAACGCGCAGACAGGTTCCCTGGTGCGATCTGCTCTTCAGTAGCTGGGAGCGAAGGGCCAAACCCGGCCCGCACCGCAGGAAAGCGGGCGGCGGGCTCTACTTCCGCGACGGCAAAGGCCTCCGCAGAGCCGCCGGCCGCCGCCGCCCTCCCGCCCGGCCCCGTCCCTGCGCCCCCGTCCCCGCCGTGCCTTCGCCGTGGCTCGCGGAGCTCCGCGCCGTTCACTGCCCCGCCGGGCCGGCTCCCAGCACGCGCTGCGGCCCCACAACGCCCCGGAACGCCGAGGGCGGGCTGCGCGCCGCGGAAGCGGGGCCGGAAGGACGTGGCGGCACCGCGGTTAGGCGGGAAACGGTTGCTAGGGGCCCTTAGCAACGGCACGCGCCAGGATGCAGCACGCGGCCGTCCGCCCTCAGCTCCGGGAAGCTTGAGTGCTTTTAGTGGTTCCTTTCCTGCCCCGTACTTTGGTTTTTTTTTTCCACCGACTGTACATAACTGCAAGCTTACGGCTGACGCCGAAGTCTGGGGAATTTTGTCACGGTATTTCTTTTGTTGTTGCTGTTGTTTTTCATCTCTCTTTCCACGGGACTGCAAGGTTCTCTGTGGAACTCGGGCTGAGTGAGGGCACTGCCCTGCTGTGACATCCCACGTCCTGTGGTCACAGGCTGCATTTTTAGGCTGACGTGCCTGTGCGAAAGCAGTAATTTTGGTATAGGGAATGTTTATCTTGACTGAGCCAAGGGCAGTCTGTGGTATCTTAGTTGCAGGAGCCCTAGGGGAAGAATTAACGTTGTGGGCACAGTTTGTGCCAGGCTTTGCTGTGTTACAGCCCGCAGACCTCCCTGAGGTGGGTGGTGCTGCAGCATGCAATGCAGAGGGCAACGACCGGGGTTCCCTTGTTCTGCTTCAGCCCGAGCTGCTTCCCATGAGGTGCCATCTCCTGTGCTTGAACAGTTTTTTTGGATGCTTTACCCAACTTTTGGGAACAGCAGAGCTTGTCGTCCAGAAGCCGTGTCTGGAATTGGTGTCACTCCTTGGTATTTGATCCTGTGCAGCACTGAAGGCTGCCATCTTAACTGTTCCTAGGAACAGATGCTGCACCATTATTTTGTTCTGAATTTCTAATTTCACGGTTTCCCAAAGCGGCTTTTCTTTGAATGGATGTTTGTTATGTTCTCACATCTCTTTGGGTTTATTCCTGCTTGGAAGTAACAATGTATACGTAACAGTTATATTGAACTTGGGATATGCAAGTTCGCTGATTTCAGTAAGACTTCTGCTCGTTTACAGTCCTCTCATTGGTCTCACTTTATAAACAAAACTGGAACATATAGAAGGAGAGCAGACCTACTTGGTGATGCAACTTTCACATTTTTTCCCTGTATATGTTTTAAAAGTACATAAATGATATAAATATCTTGCTACTTTGCGTGGATATGTCTAGAAGAAAACGGAACTTCTGCTTTTATGGTTGCATCTTCTTTAGCGTCTTTCTCAACATTTAGGAATGTGAAGTGATTCTTCTGCTTTTTTGCAGAAATGACTATAAATGAGTTGTATATAAGCTACAGTAATTGCCTTAATTGTAAGTTTCAATAATCCAAAGTTGAAATATATGCTCATATGTGTTGTCTTTTGGTTTGTAGGGCATTCTGGTGACAACAAATCTTACTGCATGTCAGTCGAAAATGGAAAAGCCTCCTTTGACTTTTGAAGAATTCCTACGGTCTCAAGACTTAGTGAGTCTGACTGCTTGTTATTTTAACTGCCCATGTGTACAATGGAGTGAACATGTAGGAGTGGGGTGGTGAGCAAAGCCATGTGGATGTAAATATCAAGAACTGAGTTTGAACGTGGATTGTATTCCCTAAACCCTCAGTCACTGGAAACTAGGAGGTTTGCAGCAATGGCAGCCCATCAAGAGAGTGGCCTGTCCGTTAACTTCCTTTTTCTAGAAAGGTAAACCACGGAGGAAGTTTTTGTCTGCTGTACGGCACTTTTGTATTGTTGGAAGCATGCTTGAGCAATGACACTGACCCAAGCTTTGTTTAAAATATTTAATCAGACCACAGCATTACTAACACAACACAAAGTGCTGAACCCCCTACAGCAAAATGTGCTGATGAGTATGACAGGGTGAACAGCTAGCTAGTTTTATTTTTTAATGAGGTTGTTTTCTTTTCTTGTACTGGGAAGCGTGTTAAGGGAAATCTTTCAGTGTGCTTTTATATTTTGTTAAATAATTTAATATAATGTGAATACCAATGATTCCAGGCTGGATGTGGCTCTGGGCAGCCTGGTCTAGTGATTAGTGACCCTGCACATAATAGGGGGGTTGAAACTTGATGATCATCATGGTCCTTTTCAACCCAGGCCATTCTATGATCCTTCAAAATTACATTATTTTTGAAGGAAACAGAAAATTCCTTTTGACCTGCCTACATAATTTGCAAGTATTGATTCACTCAATGCCTCTAACTATAGAGCTATGAGGAAAATTGCTCTACTGCACTGAACCAAAACGTTTTATCTCATGTAAACAATGAAAGAAAAATGTTTTAAAATGTTTTTTCAAGTGGAACATTTCATTAAAAGAATTTAATTTTTACTTAAGGACAAATTATTTGGAGGAACAATCTGATATAAAAATGGAAACATTATAATTTTGGATAATGTCAAAACAAAATGTTAATATATTTTAGTTTTCCAATTGGTTTTATTTGCCTTTTCCTTTTTTATCCTTAAGTACTTGTGTGTATTACTAGTTTGTTCTTCCTTTGATTTGGCAGGGAGGAGGGAGAGAATAATTTGTTTTTCTGTCCAGCTATTATGGTAGAACATGTCATTGTTTTTCAGCTAAATTAGGGTTTTTAAAAACAAATCGATTGTTCCGTATTAACACTTACTAAGTAATTTCAGGGAAGTAACCAATTTGATGATTGCCTTCAAATGACTACCATTGGTTTCAACAGGTTGTTCAAATGTTTAAGCTACTAGTTTTAATTTTTCACTGACCAAGGAGCAGTTTCTTCTTATGTTTCCAAGGTTGTTCTCAACAGATGGAAGACATTACTGTCCTTTCAGAGAAGTTAAATTGCACATGATTTTATTTGTCTCTTTAGAAACATAACAACCCTTTTTTTCCCCGAGTTATCTCTTTTTCTAACTAAAAAGTTATAGTCCTTTTAATTGCTCTGTGTATGCTATAATGGGCCTCCTTGGCCTATTTCTGTTTTTCCCTCTTTTTGAGATGATATAATCATCTCTGAATGCGGCACATGGAGCAGCAGGAAATTGCAGTCTATGTTAGCAATGTTGCCAAGATCTGACGTTCTTAAAATGTGTAAGTAAAATGTGTTTATACTGGTATTGCAACTCTTTATCCAGAATAAATTTCACAGGTTCCCAAATTTAATCTTTCCATTTGTATCATATTCAGAAATAATTACTTTTGATACGTACTGATTGCAGACGGACTGGCCAAGATGTGTCTGTTTGGATGAGCCTTATTCTTTGGTGGATAACTTAAGAAAAGACTGTTCCTTCAGTGCTGTCTCTAAGAGTCTGCATGAACATGCTCCATTGACCGTCAGTTCACTCTCAGATTTGGAGAAGAGAATGAACACATGCCTTATTGAACTAAAGAAACATGCTGAAAGAATATTTTCATTACAATGTGGACCAGTGTCTCTAGAAGAACAGCTAATTGCCCCTGAACAGAGTAATAATCAGTTCATATTTTTAAAGTGGAAACTATAGGTAGAAAATGAGAAAAAAAAATCCTAATGCCTTTAGAAGATGTACATAACTAGTGATTTCTGCCTACTTCTTGGTAACAGCGTAGAGTAATAGAATAAAAAAAGAAGAATGAGAATGTAGATAGAATTTGTAGGTTTAGGGTTTGCAAAATTCCAGAAATTTAAGTAAAGTTAACAGTGCACGTTGGAAGTTTCCTAGGCACTATTTAAAACAAAGATATTGTTCCAGAGAAGTGGTTGCAGCTTTTCCTCATTTGCAAGTACAAAGTGTCAATTTTATAATTTAAAAGATAATAAGCTGAAGTCCCAGATCTAGCTAGATCATAGGAGCGTTTTGTTTCAGACCTAACCAAAGTGTCTATGAAAACATGTTCCCCACAGATCTTGGTGTTATAAAGTAAGGATGAGACATGTAGAAAGACAAAAATGGTGATTTTTCAAGTCTTCCAATCCTTGCAATAATGCAGTAGGATGATGCGGCATCATGTTTTGTGCATGTATGCATTTAGACATAGTCATAGATAAATTAGAAGTCTTTGTCTGATTAGAGCTTTTAATCCATAAAATCATCAATCCAGATTCTATTTCTAGATAAAATTTGCTAATTTTTAAAGAGATTCCTACTGAGCAAACTGATCCAGAACTTCTGACTCGGAAAAGTGAGATGAGGAAAACAAAGGTATATTATGTAATTATGTATTTTTAGTTCTCTCTGTGGGTTAGATGAGGAAGACAAAATTTGCAAGTCTTTTCCTTGGATCTAGAGGTTAGATTACATTTACCTTTGTATATTTTTGGGGTGGGGAAAAAAAAAAAACTAAACAAAACAAACAGCCACATTTGAAGAAGTATTTTTTTCTTTATATTTCTAAAGATATTTTGTAATATATACATCACCTAAAGTCTCAGTTTTAGACGATTGCTCTTAATCTGAATTAGATTCAAAGTTCATAGTATGAATTTTCCTGGCTGAAAATATTACTTATATAATTCTGTGAAATAACATTAATTTTGAATTGTGAACTTAATAACTTTCAGGTTGCCAAACACGTTACTGAGGAGTCAAAGGGCTGATATGTAGAGGTGAGCTTTATTGAGTTAATTACATTTTTAAAATTACATGACGTTCTTTCTTGTAAATGTGTTTTGAACTGTAAGTCAAAGAAATACCTTTGATAGCAATCCAAGGGAAGAAAAACTGAGATTCATTCAAGATTCAGTATTAAATTTTCTAGACTACTTGAATTTAGGTGTATTACATAATGGAAATTCCAAATGCAGTATAAATATGCTGGGAAGTTTTATTCATTTGATTTTATCGTCAACTCTTGGGAGCATAGTTTGTGACTTTCCAGTGAGGAAAGGGGACTTGAAGGAAAGATGACTGTCACAGCTTGGAATATCTTGACTCTTGTATGTCTTGAATGTTGGTTAGATGCTAAGCACAATCAGGTTCTTTTTTTTTTTTTAATATTAATGTGAATACTCTCAGAACTGAGCCATAAATTACTAATAAGTTAGTGAGTTATTATGCTGAGTGATACAACTTAAAAGACCATATTGTATTTGTTATTTGGTCTATTAAAACTCAACTAAAGGTTCTGTTAAAGAAACTATTGAGATATTTAAATGTAACAAATCCTCTCTTAGATTCTTGTGGGACATCTCAGAAGCATCAAAACAATTACAAAGCATGGTTGCTCCTAACATATCTGCCAATGGGATAGATTTCTCAAAGAGCTCGTACAATCTTCATCTTTGAAAATTTCAAGAAAATCCAAAATAAAGCCTTGAGAACCTGCACTGGTCTCTCTCCTGAGGTCCCTTCCAACCTGATTTAGCCTATGCTCCTGTAATATTGCTATCAGTTGGTAAGAAACCAAGTAACTATGGTGGTAATACAGACAATGTACATTCTGCATTGGACACGCTGAGCTAAAGAAAATACCTTAAAAAACTCAATCAGCTCATTTCAAACCGATGCTACTCACTAGGTACACTCGTATGCATCGTGTAATGTTGAAAGTCACTGTATATGCTGTATGGCCAATCAGAAGTTTGTACTTGTCTGGAAACAGGCCAAATATATCCCAAATGGCCAAGAAACAGTATCATCTCAAATTGAAAAAAATGACATTTATAAGTTGAAAAAAGCAACAAGCCCAGCAAGTATGAAAAATTGGAATGGGTTTACTCATTCTTTCTAATAGAATTTTTTTTTTTGAGAAATCCCATAAGAAACAAAGTGTGTCAAAGATGAAAGTGGTCATTTCATGTACTTTGACAGACTCATGGTGAAAAAAGAAAACAACCACAAAAGAAAGTATTTTTATAAAATAGAGTCACCAGCTCTGTTGAAGAATCCTTTGTAGGTTTTAATTTAGAAAAAAACTGCTTATAAGTTTGAAACACTCTTCTCTCAGTGCAGCATCACAAAGAGAACATAATTATCAGCTTTAGTTACTGAAGATTTTTCTTTTCTTTTTAGAGGTGTAATTACCCTGGTTTCAAAAAGAAAGCTTTAGAATTATCAAGACATTTGGAAGCTTCAAAACCTTGAGACTTAGGTATAAAAGGTCAATATTGCCAAGTAGGTACTCTTTTCTTCAATATCCTTATCACAAGCTGCTAATAAAGAGTACTGTGAAATATTTTGAGTCATTCATCTTTGTGTGTTCCACGTTCATACAGGTTTTAGTATCACTATTAGCATTTATTGAAGTTACAAAACTGCCAGATCTAGGAGCTGTTTAATTTTAACTCATTATTGTTGAAGAATTCTTCTAGCTGCCCTGACCTGGGTCCTGCAGTTGGCCAGTAATTGAAGTAGTGAAAAAAATAATGTAAGACCCATATTAAACTTAAAAAGAATTTCAAAAACAAGGTAAACCCAGAATTACAATATAGAACATGTAATTTATTTTTCCAGTCTCCTTGGCATATGTGTTAGACATCATGTTAAATTATGTGGGCTTTTTTGTTTGCTTTTTTACTGTGTCATTGACTACTTATACCTCACAGCACTCAGGGAATGATTGAACATTATGCACAAAAAGAGATGATTGCCTGTAACACCTCAGTCTAATTACAGCAGCAATTGTAATCTTGTTGAAGTATGAATTTGCAGCAAGTATATAAAACACTTGAATGCTATTATGCAAATGAATTCCAAATGAATTTCTTCTGTGTGTGATCATGCACTCGTACTCCGTAGCTGTTGGGCATGAACCTCATGGCTGTGAAACTGATCTTGCATTAACATACCAAACAGGGCCTCATTGCACATGCTACTACTATATGCTCACATTTCCCACCTGGAGACATAAAAAGTGAAGATATTCCTTATTTCTTTCATGTGACCACAGAAGAAAAATGAAGACAGTGTCCAAGAGCTTCTAGGTGCCCTGTTAATTAATGCTAGATGATGGCACTTCTTCATTGGGTGAGGAAAGATTTATTTGATGATACGTTAATACTTTCAGTATGTGTGCATCCATCTTTTACTACTGATGAGGGATCCTTATTCTATCTAAAGTTAAAGCTTTCACACCTGCATCTGGACTAAATTAGCTAGGAAAATTGCAGTTGACAGTTTGGAGTATTGTAATTGTAACCATTCTATTCTAATTTTGTTTCCCCATTTCAGTGGGAATTAGCAGTGTCTTCAAATTCATTGGTTATTTCATTAGCAGACAAATGAGAAGGCATAGTCTATGGCCTAATGGTGAGGTGCCCAAAGAATCTGCTTCTGTTCTTCAGTAGAAGCTGAACATTTCCCTGCGAGCTTTTTTTCCTTCAGTATTTCCTCAGTCTGAAAGTAGGTTCTCATTTTCTTCTGGATTGTGTTCCAAATGAAAACCCTTGCACTTCCTATCCTTGTCTAGTTTCAGTTTGTTCTGTAGTTTTAAGATTTTAGAATTGCAGCATTCAGCATAATAAATACTTTATTGTTCTTTTGACAGAAGGAAGTTTTTGACATCTGGTGATGCTTGTTTCTCTCAAAATCATCTATTGCAGCATTTCAGGAATTTATTTGTGCTGATTTCTCCAAAAGTTTAAGGTATAAATAAATTGGATGCATTCCTAGATCTGTTATTATTAAAGAAATAAGCTACAGATTCTGCAAGTTGGGTATAGATGAAGACTGAGTACATCAATTACAGGCCCAAGACTAACTGACATATAACTTTAAACTTTAAACAGCAGTAGCTGCACATACAAGCAGCTAATTTAGATTGCAGGTTTATCCCATGATGCCTGTAATAAGCATTTAGATCAAAATTGTTTGTTTTACTTTGCTTGCTTTGTGTATTGATGCTAGGACTTGCATAAGGTATGATTTTGCAGTGCTTAGGTTAAGAATATAAATTAAAAATGTATATATTCTATTACCTCAGGTGATCACTGTGTTCTTTATTAAGAAGAGAAGGAAAAGGAGACTGTGGTTATGTACAATGGCTTCAATTCAGTACAGCACTTAGATTACATCTTAATTATTGGCTGGTACACCACATATGCTTCAAATAATAGACATATTTAAGTATGATTCTGAATCAGGAACTACTGCAGTATACTTAAAAAAATTCTGTCAGTACATCTAGAAGAAAATATTAGAGTAAGAAGTGGAATTATTTTAAGAATATATTTCAGTATTGTATTGTCAGCACCTCCCATAATAGTATATGTAAAGATGAGCTCTAATAGTCTGATGCACCAGTATATTAGCTCACAACAACATATGAATTTATGCTGATGCCACCTTCTTGGGTTCATGTTTCACCCTTTCAAGCCCAATCAGGAAGGTCAGGACCACTTATTTGACAGACTTGCAGAAAGCTTTGTGGTGCTTTTTTTTGTCTTGTTCCCAGGGATAGTGAAGATGTTCGTTTGTTTATTTGTTTTCAGGTAAATGAGCACTTAGTAATTCCACTGATATACAGAAAGATGCTGTATTTTGGCTCATAAAATTATAACATGTCCGATAAACAAATATACACATATCCATGTTGACAGTATTTGCCTGCACTAGAGAGCTGCATGTATGTAGAAGAGAGAGGGTAGTCAGAAATATTGAGGGAATCTGGAAATTATGGAAACGTAATTGAGACATAATTGAACTGATTGTTTCAGTGCTTTCTTTGTGATACATTATAGAAGAGTTATTGTTAAGAAGTAAGCATGTAAATGCAGTCAGGATAGAAGTCATAAAATTCAAATACAGTACAAGAAAAACTGTATTAATTACTGAAATAGCTGCTGTATTAATTACTGAGAAACCTGCTGAACATGGCAAACATAAGTTGTTTTTTAGTTAAATAAAAGTCTAGGAGGTCTTTCCCACTGATTATTTGTAGGTGGCCTTGAAGTTAGTTCTCTATTAAAAACCCCAAACCAGAAGAATGGTATAAATATGCTTACTGGATTCTTGACTATACCTGTCCTAGAAGCTTCCCTTGGAAAGGGTATTACCATTAAATATTGCCATGTCTTAACAGTGTTTATGATTCTTAGATTGTACACGTTATTTAATATCCATTTCAAAACTTAGATTTACAGCAGATTTCTATCTTTAGTTCTCGTTTATTTAGATTTCATGACAATGTGGAATTCATTATCTTGTATGTTGAAGCTGATTGACAAACGCAGTAGAAATGTGTTTTTGAAGTAGGCACAAAATACAAAAATATTTTCTCAAAACCTTTCTCTATGTCAGTCAGTGTTTCTTGAGCAGAATTTTCTTTTTAGTTACAGACCGAGAAAATTATGTATAGAAATAAAAATACCCTGAAAAATCTAATTTAGAGAAGGTTTACATATTTCAGGGTTATATGCACCAAACCTCAACTGGGTCTTTAACTTGAAAGAGCTGCATAAACCCACAGTAAACTTTGTAATATGTAAAAATAGATAATGGATGGAATTAACTGAAATTTAGTCAGACTGAGGAAAAAAAAATCTGAGAAATGAGGATATCGCTGCTATGGCAGAGATTCTATATCTGCATGAAATTTATAGTGTGGGAGCTGTGCAGAATTCTACTGGAATGAATACTGAAAACCACTGACTAAAGTAAATTAGGTATTGCTGCCAGAATAATTCACAACCTCACAAAAAATATGCAAATATATTAAATTACTGGAATTGGAACAACCACAAAATAAGGATATTTATTCATGTATAAAATCAAGCAGAGGTAGAAGGGAGATAGCAAAAAATCTCTGTGAAGGCACCGGTTGACTTTAAATACATGAATTTAGTTATTTAAGTTATTGGGCTTTGTTCCTTAGCTTAAGGTTGAGCATAAGCATGACGCTGTTTACATTGGATAAGAGAAAGAAAGTAATTTTAATTTAAATTGGGCGGAATCACAGGGCACATTTCAAAGAAACATCAGCATTTTTCTAAATTTATTTTTTTTTTCCCAGGTCTAAAACCAAGGACACATGTATGGAAGAAATAGAATCTTGAAAGCTGTAAGGTTACCACTGTAAAACCTAACAGTAAAGGTGCTGCTGCTGACATACCAATGAGTGAATCTGCCAGATCCACAGCAGCTCGTAAGTCTTGTAAATATTTTTAAACTCATAATGCTTGTTATGTTTGTGCATATTGTAATGTAGATTGTAGTAAATTGCAAAATCTAATTGTCAACAGAAATTATTAGTAATATTTTCACTTTATTTTTGCACAGAATCAAAATGCCATAGCAATTAAAAATAAATTGATTGGTCATTTCCTCTAATCCTGTTAACAGGAATTTTTTTGCTGCTCCTTTCTCTAGCACGTGGTTCTCACTTTCATTCTTTGTTACATTCTGTCTTTTACCTCTTTGTCTTCCCTGTCCTGGTGAATCGGATATTTGGCTGTATTATTCTATGGTGCTAGATGGCTGTTATTTCTCACTGTTGCTATATTAACATCTTCACAGTTCTTGTGCTGGTTCTGCTTCTCACTTGGTCTCTTTCTGAACGTTTTGTTTCTTCAAGTTAGCCAGATTATT
>PPHD01022138.1:0-12972 GCA_002909625.1 Bambusicola thoracicus | reverse complement strand
GTTTAGCCCCCCTAATCATCTTGGTGACCCTCCACTGCACTCTCTTCAGTGTGTCAGTGCCTTTCTTTTGCTGGGGTGCTTTTAAGAAAACACTGTCTTTTACCTCTAAAGGCTAGCCTAAAACACACAGATGACAGGAAATGCAGAAGGTAGCATGCAAGCCTGTTTTCTAAATTGCTTTTCAACATAAATTCTGCTAAAATAAACAATCCTTAGAGGAGAAAGGCAATATTTCTAGAGAATCAATGTTTTAAAAATGTTAGCATGGTTAAAAAAAAAAAAAAAAAGTATGGGATAGGGAGAAAGAGGTCGCTCCGCAAATGACCTTTGCATGACACCAAATAGATGAAATAAAAGTCATATTATATTAGCATATTCAGCTGTTCTGTTCAACTTAAATACAAGGAAATAGAGGGAATTCTGTTATATACTTGATGTCATAGTGCACAGTGCTGCCAGTGCTCTGTAGGATCATATAGGGTCAGTGCTGTCAGTTCCTCACTGCTCTGGTGGTGCTGATGTCCATAAGAACCTTTAAGAATTTAAGTAGATCAAGACAAATACCTTATCCTGTATGGGTCTATATACCTCCTTACAACACTGTTTTGATGTAATTCTTTAGTATACCTTCTTCTTTGCTATCATTTGCTGCTTCAATTCTCGCTTGCTTACAAATCGCATGGGGCAAACTTGTCTCCTTTTTCTCTGCTAGTTACATGGCATCCCTCAACTGCTACAGTGCTCTACCTTTTCTTCTTTTGTTTGGAATTTCAGCATTTGGCCCCGTTCAGTAGCCTTTTTGGAAAGGCTAGTGACCAGGACAAACACGTTATTCTGTGTTGCTTAGAAATATTTATCTTAGTTCTGCTCAGCATTATAATTCTCAATGTTTTTAAACCTGGGTATTTCACAATTTGTTATACAATGCTTTATTCAGATTAAGGTTATCTGAGGACTATTCCTGGCTTCCCTGAAGTGTTTGCTACTATAAACACTGTTTTTTCCTATATTTGTGTGTGCCCTTTTAAAAGAACATTATTTTCTGTTATTTTATCTTGAAAATATAGGTGCTACTTCAATTTGTCTCTTTCTTGCATGTGTTCTTTATTAAACTCAATGAAAGCCCTGATATTAATTAGTTTTATGTGACCCTAAAACACAAATAATAGCATTGCAAGCTTTTTCTTATCTGATTTAGGGTAAAATATGAAGTGAGGACCATTAGATTAACTCTGGAGTTGAATTTTATTACAAACAGTGAAATTTCTACTAGTTTCTTCAGTGCCAGTTCTGTAGTTGGTGTCATCCTTCAACCTTTGTTGATCCATTTGTCTTTTCCTTTATTTTTAAGGCGCTATAAAGCTCAAAATTTGGACAACTACTCAAATCTAATAGGTAAAAAGTATAAGAAGGCTATTTTTAGACAATATACTGATGGAAGCTTCACCAAACGTCTGGAAAGTCCTCGTCCTAAGGAAACTGGCATTTTAGGTCCAATTATAAGAGCTCAAATCAATGATAAAGTTAAAGTAAGTACTATAAGTTCAGAGACTAATGCTGTAGAATAATTTTCCATTGGGTAGACATATGTAAGAAATAGTTTGATTTGTTGATGTTTTTTTTGTTTGGTTGGTTGGTTTTATTGTTTTTTTGGTTGTGGGTTTTTTCTTTGTTTTTTGCCAAATCCTATAGCTAATTTAATAAATACTGGCCCTATTAAAAAGTATAATCATAAGTGACAGCCTTTAGGTTAAAGTTTTCAGCATTCTGTCTACAATTTTCATGATTGTACTTTATTTGAATAACTTAATTCTTTTACACCTTTTTTTGTCAAATATATTTGTATGTCGATGCTGGAACACAATGAAAAAAGCTAGATCAAGTTGGACTTCTAGGGAAATTTAGGTCAGAGGCTAAACCTCATGAGCCGCTCATTCCTGATGTTGTTTTTTTTCTGTCTGTTTTAGTGTTACTCAGTTGTCAATAGTTAAGTGTTCTTTCATGGAGTTATTAAATGAAACAACAAAACGCTACAGGCTTGTGCTGCTGTTTTGTAGTGTTGCATCCTCTTGCTGTTCTGTTGTCACTTAGTGATGTATGAATTTATCAGAACATCCCTTTTTTCTGGTTTTATCATGAGTAGACAGGACGTCATCTTTTCTACTCACTTCCCCCTTTCGGTCTTGGAATCAGGGAAAATATTTTTCTTTTAAAGTGGTTTTCTCTTGTGCTGAAGGCTGTTAGGCATTTCAGTCAATAACTTCATATTTCCTGAGGCAGTGTGTGCCTAGAAGCTGGAAGAACAAACGTTTTCTAGGCAGTAGTTGTGAGAAGCTGAAGTTCAAAATGTGGGTTCTACAAGCCCAGCAGAAGCAGGATCCCACCTGTATCAGCAGCATTTAGACAATGAATTTATATTGTGAAACCATATATGAAGCATCCTTTTGCCTTTTCAGCTCTTTCAGGGCCAAAACTAGGCAAATTCTATTGCAGTTAAAACTTGGTTATATGTTCAGAGACAGAATTTTGGAATACTAAATTTTTCTTTTTATTTCATCTATCAATACAGATTGTATTCAAAAATAAGGCCAGCAGACCCTACAGTATGTACTTCCATGGAGTGACGCTTTCAAAGAATGCAGAAGGAGCTAATTATCCTCAGGATCCCACAGGTAAGAAATTTGTGGATCGTGTTTTGAATATCATTGACCATTGTGGAGGGTGCACTGCTTTCAAAAGAGACACTGTTGGTCGGAATTCATGACCTGAATTCTGTGATCTGCCTCTGCTGATCTTTTGTGCTGCTGTATGGAGAAACCAAGGTAGTATCTGCAAAGTATTAACAAATAACCTTTCCTCAGTGTCTTAGTTTTCTGTTCTTACTGGTGATTATAGAATCAAAAGCTCTTGCTGAACTTCATTTATCTCAGGGGTAGCTTGAAATGACATAAGTTCACCAATTTCATTAAAAGGTGCAGTCTGGCACTAAATAAAGATCTGGCTCTAAGTTTGCATTATCTTTGTTCTTGCTGTTTATTTTTCTTTAGGCAATGCTACCCAGAGTAAAGGAATTCAACCAGGGAAGACCTACACGTATGAATGGCAAATTGCTAAAACAGATCAACCCACTGCACAGGATGCACAATGCATTACCCGTTTGTATCATAGTGCTGTAGATATTGAGAGAGACATAGCCTCTGGACTGGTTGGCCCACTTCTGATTTGTAAAAGTGAAGCACTTTCTCAGAAGGGTGTGCAGGTAACGTGTCTGGCAACCTCTCAGAGGGATTTTGCTCATTAGTATTTAATCCATAGTGAAATTTGTTTTTAATTTAGAGAAATGTCTTATAGAAAGCAATCAAACTAATAGGTTACTGAAGAAATTATTTGAAGATACAGTCTAACTGCAGTGGTAGAGGAATTTTATTCTGATTTTCTTAGCAAGAGCAGCATTTCAACAAGAAGTCAGTCTGATTTGTATGTCTGTATCTAGACTTGAAAATGAACTTTCCTGCTGCTATTATAGCTTCACACTTCTTCATTCAGATCTGAGCTATCTTTCTTTGTAACAAATCTAACTCAACATGTTCTACCAATCTCTGTATCACTGGGTCTAGAACAACCCAGTGATATGGAAGAGTTCTGCGAGAGTTTATTTGCCATCCACTGAAATCTTGCTTGGAAAAGATCAGAGCATCACTTTAGAGAAAAAAACATCAAAAACTTTGTGCTCAGGTCAAATAAGAAGGCTGGTCCATTTACTAAGAACCCATCTGCATGTCAGTAGTGCTAGCAGCTTGCTGAAGGCTGCACCACACAGCTGATTGCTGCAGTAGTGTGTCACACTGAAGTCCTCACCCCCTGTTCCATTTCATTTAGCTTTTGAATCGCACCACAACTCTATTGAAACTTATGTTGCTTACATTGTAGGTAAGTAAAATAGAACTGAGTCATTAGTGTTTCTGCTCATAAAATGTAATTGTGCTTGTGCTGATTGTCTTTCAGAAAAAGGCAGATGGGGAGCAGCATGCAATGTTTGCTGTGTTTGATGAAAATAAGAGCTGGTACATAGAAGACAATATCAAGGACTACTGCAGCAACCCTGCCTCTGTTAGAAGGGATGACCCCAAGTTCTATAACTCAAACATAATGCACAGTGAGTGGGATAACAAACTGAAGATTGTGAAAGTCATGTGAGACCGAGCGTTCAGTGATTGTAGTTCTCAGATGTAATGCAATTGGGTATTTCTCTAGCGGGGACTGGGCTGACTATGGGCCCTGAAGCAACGGCAAGAGTTATTTAATTTTAATACATCACTCTGCTGATTTGGAGATACTGTTTCCAGAGCTGGAATTTCCATCCAAGTGTATTGTGGTTTCAGCCCTGTGCCAGTCGCTCTCTGCAAGTGTAGGCCCAGTAAACTGGACTGATGTCAAAGAACAAGAGGCTTTAAAAGTCTTCCACTTCAGTTTTTATATTGTTGAGGCATGAAAATATTAAGACCATCTTTATTTTGCTTTCATTTTAGCAATAAATGGCTATGTGTCTGACAGAAACGAAATCCTTGGATTTTGCCAAGATAATGTTGTCCAGTGGCACTTCTCCAGTGTTGGCACTCAGGATGAGATTGTCTCTATTCGCCTTTCTGGGCATGCTTTCCTGTATAGAGGAAAATACGAAGATGTGTTGAACCTTTTCCCGATGAGTGGAGAATCAGTCACAGTGGAAATGGACAATATCGGTAAGAGGCAAGACTGCAGTGTTTATTTGACAGCTTCTCTAAGCTGTCTTTTAAGCCCCAGTCCATAGAATATACGAAAGTAGAAAACCTTTTCAGATAAACACAGTGCCAGGAAAATCTTGAATCGCTGTCTGTTGCGCCTGATATGTATGGAGCTTTGTTAGCTGCACAGGTGCTTAGCACATACATAATTATATGTGCTAATACTGAGGCTCTTTTAGTGGTTCTTTGTGTATTTGGTTTTTTTTTTCCAATGCACAATTAGAATTGGGGTTAGCAACAGTCATATTAAGGTCTGTGATAACAATCCAGTATCACCTCATACGGTTTGATTTCCAACTCTGATTCCCAGCTTCTCCATCTTAAGTAACTTAAAATAGCCAAGACTCTCAAGTTACTCTAGTCACTGTTGAACAAAATGGCTACACATTACCTCAGGTTATTGGTCATCTAACAGCAGTAAAGTCTGCCACGCTGAATCAGGTCATTAGTCCACCAGTATCTATCTCAATATCTTACAGTGATTAATAGTAGACCTTGAAAGAAATAATACAGTTCATGTAGTCTGCACTTAAGAAATCACCTTTGAAAGGACAGAAATTTATCCCTCATTGAAGACTCTGAGTGTCCAATGATTATCTTAAAATCCAGTAGGATTTAGGTGTCCTTATTCTGTTTAAAATATCAGTAAGTTTTTCGGTTGTGTTTTTTGGCTTTTTTTTTTAGATTTTTTTAATATATTTGGATAACTGATTTTTTTGTCCTCCAAGCTGGCTTTTTGATGATCTCACAGCCTCAAGACCTTATCAGCTAAAAATATACATTAAAGAAAATTGAATTTCTGCTTGGTTGTGGTATGCGATTTGTTTTTACCATCTAGGCTGTGTAAATCTATTGCTGTTAGAAATAGGGGAGACTATGCAGGTTGCTTTAAACACTGATTTAAAAAAAAAAAAATCTTAAAAGTTTGTCATTTTCAGACTCTGTTTTTCTGTATTCTGTCACTTTTGCTAGTTCCAAAAGTAAGTATACAAGCAAAGAACTTGATGCCGTTTAAGTAATCAGATTATACTTTATTCTCTACAGATCCTAGTTTCAAATGGAAAACTTTATCTACTAATTTGAAAGTTCTGGTAATTCCTCCAAAACCTAGTCATTTGGATGCTGAGGCTGACAGCTTGATGTTTGTGTACAGATTAGAAACTCAAATTACTTTATTATTCTATTAACTATCATCCTCTATGCATTCAAAAGTTTTTAAAATATCGTATTTGTCAAAGGTTTGTCTATGTTGTATCACAAAGTGCTTTGTTTAGAATCTTTGTTTGTGGCAACTGATATAATACCAAAGACTGATAAAAATTAATATTTAATCTCAAAAAATCAGAATCTTAGGTCCAGCTCTAAATATAGGATCTTTCATATCACTTTTTTCTTCCTTTCTTATATTGATCTTTTTCATGGGATATGTTTTCACTCATGTCCTCAGTATATCTTCTTCTTCTGAGAAGATCTCCAGTTTTTGTTTGTTCGTTTATTTACATGGGCTCCTATTTATTTACAAGTATTAATTTTTCATTGCAGTGTAGCTCATAGGAAACTCAACTGAGGATTAACACTCTTCTATAGCAGGTGCTGTAGGAAAAACAGCAATTTTCCCTCACTGTTTATGTGATAGGTAGCATTCACTCCCACAATACTGCATATTGGTAAAACATTTTTATTTTGTTTGTAGGCACTTGGCTTTTAGCATCCTGGGGTGCCACAGAGATGAGTTATGGCATGAGTCTGAGATTCAGAGATGTCAGATGTGACTATGAAGATGATAACTTGTTTGATGTTCTGGATTTCACAAACACCAAGACTGATAAAAAGGCTCTTTCCACTTCAGTTGAAGAAGATGTGGGAGAAGAAGTAGAGGACGATGATTCAGAATATCAGGATCTGCTGGCTTCTTTTTACTCCATCCGAAGTTTAAGAAATACAGGAGAAACTGAAGAAACTCAAAACCTTACAGCAGTGGCCTGGGAACAAGATGGAGACATTGATACTGCAAGTTCTAAGGTGGCTGTTGACTCAGATCTGACAGTTACCAATGGTAGTAAATTAGAAACATTCCAGTCAAATTATACATCCGTCACAGCAGAAGAGTACTTACTTTTAGCTAGTGCAAGTGATGGAAAGCACGACTTAATTTTTGAGAATAGAAGCCAAAGCGATTATGCAGTAGATCACAGTAATACGTCTGGAGGTGAGCACTTGCTGAGCAATGGAGAAGCCCACGTGAAAGATGCACAAGAGCCTCTGGCTGATAGAAAGGACAGTAATTTTTTTACTGAAGAACACCAAGAGGAAAGCACAGGGAAAAGAAATAACAGCATTAATAGTAAAAGGAAAAAGCGAAGCTCAGTGGCTGTTAAATTTTATGCAGTCCAAAAGATGAAAGCCCTTCTAAACCATGTAAGAAATAAAAATGGCTCATTTTTTGACAAGACAAATACACCTAATTCCATGCAGCATACAGCACACGCACCCAGCACAGCCACAGTGGGAGTTGACCAGCATCCAAGTGATTATGACGATGATCTGGAAGAGGAAGAAACAAAGGAGGGCAGTGCCATTCGTGCAGGTAATTTGACACTTGAGTTGGAAGCCACTGTAGAAGAAAATAAATCTAATACATCCAGCCTCTCTCAGCTTGAGCTATCCAAAGATAAACAAACAGATTCATTTTCTTTAGATCATACATTGGGCAATATAAGACTCAATTCAAGCCCTGCATTAGTGAAGAACTTTCTGGAAGCATCGTTGCCCAGGGCTGTGAAGTACTCATCTAAAATGACAGATGAAGAGTGGAATTTGGTGTCTGCAAAGGGGATTCAGAGACTAGAGGCAAACTTAGATAAATCTGTTAGTGGTAAGTTGAATTATGGAGGCAGGAATGGTACAATATTCCTAAACAAGAAGCATGTGAAAAAGGATGGAGGATTCTCGCATCTAATGGGAGAAAAACATAAAGGCAACCACATGCGCCCACCTCTGAAAAGAAAGGAAGGGAACAAGAATGATACTTTGAGTACATCTGGAACCTTTGTCAAGATCCGAAGGAAAAAAAAGGAATATCCAAAAACTACTCCATTTTTGAACCCAAGGAGTAAAAAGCCCCAGAAATTCACCAAACCTACTGAAGAGTTTGGCCGCACGTTGTTTCCAGGTGGGGCCAACCGTGAAACACTGCCGTGTTGCACTAACACCACAGAGTCACCCAGTAAGTCCAGCCACAGAGAAGTGCCAGGTTATACACAACAGCTTAAGCCATCCATTGTCATTGGGCTTCCCCATGAAAATGGAAACTATGAATACACTTCAGGAGAATATTACAGTGAGGGTACATCAGGTGATGAATATGAATACTATTATGTGAGCTTTGATGATCCATACATGACAGACCCAAAGCTAAATGTCAATGAACAGCGTAACCCAGACAACATTGCTGAACATTACCTGCGTAGCAGAGGGAATGAGAGGAGATACTACATTGCAGCTAAAGAAGTCTGCTGGAACTATGCAGGACTTAAAAAAAGGTTTGGCTAAATCCTTTACTTTCATTTTGTGCATTATTGACACTAATCAAGTGTTGATTTGCATGCTGATGAATTGAAGAGCATCTGTAACCTGTGGTGTGATTTTGACATTTCAGTTACAGGACTCTAAGAATTTTCCATGGGAGGCTAGAAACCCCCTAGATAGAATAAGTAAGAATAATGCAGCTAAGAGCACTTTAGAAAAAAAAAAAAAAAGTAATCATTTGTAGTCTCACTAAAAACCAGTCTTTAAAACAGTAGTGGAAAAAAAACCTCTGTCATTAACTTCCACTTAGCTTTGTTGTGTTTGAATGACTTGTTTTACATCCTCCTTGAGTTCTTAGATTCTGTAGTAGAGACAAAGAAAACTCTGTATAAAGGCTTCCCAGGTATTAAATGATGTGACTGATCAAATACAGAAAGGTTGTGCTTATAGGCAGTATGAAATGGCACCGTTTCTAGCACTAACAAGTAGTAGTTCTGGTGTTTCAGTTCTCTATTATAAAATTAAAACACTGATGGGACCGTAGCAATGAAAAATAAATGCAAAGTGCTTAATCATACAGGTGATGGAGAATGCCTTACATTTAAAGTGAAAATACAGCTGGATGAATTATTGCAGTGTTGTTCCCAGTGTTCAGCCAAATCACAAAATGACAAAACCCTAACATTGATTTTTGTTGTTTTTTGACAGCATCTCTATGCTACAACCAAAAAAAAAGTCGATGCAACTCATGAGAGACTCCGTACTAAAAATTTATTATCTTGATTCAACCAAATTAAAGTCACTACTTATGCTATAGTGTGTAGAATTCCCAATCATTTTTCATCCAAAGGCTGAACTTTGCGACATTTGAAATGAAGACAACAACCATAACTTAGGTTTTCATCTGTCACTACAAAAAGTTCAGCTCTGAAATATCTTAACTTTTCAGGCTGAATTTCCTGAATTTATTTGAATGAAGTCCTAGTGCTTCTATTTAAAATCTAAATAATGCTTCAAGTGCTTAAGAGCTAATTTGTTCTTAACCATCTCTGTTTCCAGAGACTAGTTGTAGTTTTTGTCAGTGATAAATGGCCAAGTATTTGAAGAGTCTCCCAAATTGTAGAACTAGAAGTTTTTAAACAATGTAAGTTATGATTTTCAGAATCATCTGACACTGTGTTTATTCTTTACGTTCTGAAATGTTTCTGTTGTGTGAGTACTAGACTTCATCAAAGCTATTTCCAATTCACTGTGTGTTTTCTTTTGGGGGTTTCCTTTCAGTACGATGATGTATGACAAAATCTGTAAAGATGGCAGCACAAAAAAGGTGATTTTTCAAAGGTACAAGGACAGTACCTTTACAACTGTTCAGGAAGAAGGCGAATATGAGGAACATCTTGGCATCCTGGGACCGGTTATCCGAGCTGAAGTGCATGATGTAATCCTGGTAAGTCGCTGGTTTTTTCAATATGTGTACAAGACAGAATTTTTATGGTAATCTTACAGTGTGACATAGAATGGGTCTAAAAAATGCCACAGATTTTAAAAGATGGTAGAGGAAACACATTTTTCAGAGCTAGAAATTGCACAGTGGATAAAAGAGCACAGTGATGTGTTGTTTCATTGAGGGAGTAAGATGGTCTTTGTCTCTCTTATTCACAGTAAATCCACTTCTGTTTTTCTTCCTTGTATTTCCCACCAATAAATATCAATTTAAAAAATTAAATTTGTTCAGCATTAAAAAGTTTTCTTAAACCCAAACTGCACTGAAAGTATTACTTTTCATGTGGAAATGTATCATATTATTTTTAAAAATAAGAAGTGAGAGAATTTGTATTCAATATGAAAATATACAAATACATATGTCCAAAACCTGTATTTTCTTCTGAAAACTTTTCCTCTAAGTGGGTTGGTTAGTTGTAAGACAAACAAGAAGGCAAAGGAACTATATCTCTGTTTACCCAGTAGTATATTTCCATTAGGAAGCATGCTGATGGAGAGCTTCCCTGCTTTTCTCACCCTTCCCCATCTATCTTGCAACACAAAAGCATGGACTACATAGAGTAGATCTCACACCTTTCTGCTTGTTTCTGTGCATGATGTACAATAGAAACACACTGAGCTATGTTAAAAATACAAGGAGGAAAGAGTCTATTTTAGCTTGCAAATGTCATCTTTTAAAGGAGGTAAATATGGAATCTCCCTGTCCTTGTGCTTATCTGGGACAAATGTGACTGACACATGCAGAGATCTAATGTTACTGTTTGCTGATCTTATGCCCTTTATTGTGACCATGCAGCTAAACATAAGTAGAAGCTCCGTATCTCACTGCTTGCTGTAAATAAGCATTCCCAGGAGTGAAGAGGAGCAACAGGAGCCTGGACTCAGTAGAAGGCAGGGAGTTGGTCTCAAGCTTCCTAATGTTTAATTATCAACCTGCGTTGAAGAGTATGACACTGCACTGAGCTCTGAAAAGCTATCCTTACCAGCTTTGCGGTTGACAATGTGGCCTGTGGTCATTATACAAATGTTGGCCCTGGTTTGAGGTTATTAGAAGGTATTACACAGGACCTTTAGTTTAGGCCAAAAATTGCTCAACAGATTTTTTTTCTCCTTTTTCTAGGTTCATTTTAAGAATCTGGCATCCAGACCATATTCCCTCCATGCCCATGGACTTTTTTATGAAAAGTCCTCTGAGGGAAGCATTTATGATGATGAGTCTACTGATTGGTTTAAGGAAGATGATAAAGTTCAGCCAAATAGCAGCTATATATATGTATGGTATGCAAATAGGCGATCAGGACCACTACAGCCAGGAGCAGCTTGTCGTTCCTGGGTCTACTACTCCGATGTAAATCTGGTAAGGAAATCTAAGTAGAAGTGATAGTATTGCTGTAGTTTATCACATAATGTAGAGATGTAGAGGGATCTCTTGATATTATCTAGTCCAATCTCCCCTTGCCTACTCTGGTAGGATCAGCTGGAGCAGGTTGTCCACGAGCACACTGAGTCAGATTTTGGAAATCTCCAAATGACGTTATTGTACAGATGTGGAAATGTAAGGTGCTGAACACTTTTTAGATAGCTGTCCTGACTTTTGGGTGTGATGTTTCCGTGTGAAATTTAATCTCTTATATTCAGATAAAAGAGGGAATAAACTGTTGATTAATTTAGAATAGGAAACACTAGTAGATTGAGGCAAGTAAAGACACGGAGTACTGGAAATTTCAGGACTCCTCTGTTACATTTTTAGGACCTTATGCATTTCCACAGAATGTTTTTGACATCTTTTAGGAAATCTATTCTTACGTTTAATAAGGGTTTTTCTACCTTGCAGGAGAAAGATATGCACTCAGGTTTGATTGGGCCAATACTGATCTGTGAAAAAGGAACCTTCAGTGCATCAAACAACAGAACAAACACTCGAGACTTTTTCTTGCTTTTTATGGTCTTTGATGAAGAAAAAAGCTGGTACTTTGACAAACGCTCTAGAAAGCCTTGTACTGAGAAGACCCAAGAAATGCAACAATGCCACAAATTCTATGGTACTTACTTCCTTTTCTCGATTATTTATTGGGGTAGATGGAAAGGTGTTCAGGAGTTATCTCAGTTCACTGTGCTTGTGAGCAAACGTAAATCCTGCACGTTAGTTGGGTGAATGTTGTTTTGCTGTTGCTGTTCTCCACTGTACCCATAACAGTCATAGTTTTGTACGAAAAGATTAGCATTGACTGGAAAATTATTATTAAAATGCAGAAAGGATATTGACCTGAAGCTTTAAAAAGGCTTTTCGATTTAAACAAACAAAAAATAGCATACCAAAAAAAGCCACAACCACCTAACGACTCTTTCCAGTAAGAGGCTGATACTCTGCGAAAGTGGATCTTTTTGCAAGAAATAAAAATACAGTAATAATTTGGCAAATCAACTAGTTCTACTGAAAGAATTTTAAGCAGTTCTAGGACTTCATGTATTTCTGTGTGGATACAGAGATTTTATTTATGTAGAGTGGAGTAAGCGGCTAAGTGTTGAGAGGTAATCTTTTGTTGTCTTTGAAATAATTGATGGTACGTAGATTGTAGTGTGTAGCACTTTAGATTGGAAAAAGTGATGTTTTTCTTGAGTATATTAAATATTTCAATAAATACTTCATTAAATATTTGACTTATTTTAATAACTACTTTCTCACATTTTTGAAGATCTGTTTTGTGAAGTGTTAACCATTCCAGCAATGTTTTTTTTTTTTTAGCCATTAATGGGATTACCTATAATCTGCAAGGCCTAAGGATGTATGAAGGTGAACTCGTCCGATGGCATTTGCTTAATATGGGAGTACCAAAAGACATTCATGTTGTTAATTTTCACGGACAGACATTCATAGAACAGCTGGAGGCAAAGTATCAGCTTGGTACATACACACTCCTTCCAGGTAAGTATCAGAATAAGTTCTAAGAGTCAATTAGTACAGTCATACCAATGTAAATGTGAAGAGAAGTTGGCTTTGGGCACAGGGAGAAAGAATTTGAGGGTGCTAACAGTTCAGTTGCCAACAATGGTCAGAAACTCATTATTTGCACCTCACTTAACGTTTTGGAAGGTGCAAAATGAAGACATGAGAGGTATGTGTGAAGTTATGGACAAAACACATGTGTTTGGGCAT
>PPHD01022137.1:0-12972 GCA_002909625.1 Bambusicola thoracicus | reverse complement strand
TTTTAGATGAGCTAATAGTGCATTTTTAAAGCTGAAAGTAGAAGATGACCTTAGTTTTTTTTTGTCTTATCTTTCTGTCCACTGATTAATTCTCTAATCAGAGTGTTGATTTTTTTTTTTCTATGTATTTTTTCTACTTCTCATTATGCTACATTAAGTCACCAGAATTATCTATGGAGAGCAACTGCAACTGACTGTGATGGTGCATAATCCTGGGACTATCCTTGCCCTCTTCAGGGAAACAAAGACACAACCTGTTTTCTCTTCCCCTTCTGTCCAGTATAGGTTCCTTAACTCATAGTTTCAGCCCCGAGACAGGACATTCAGTGTGATTACAGCAAGTCCATATGGTTCTTGATTGCTTTTCCCAAGGTAAGGATTACAGAACATCAAATGCTGCTTGATAGAGAGAGGAAATCACATGTAATGCTTTTGTTCTGCTAACATTTATGTAAAGAGCTGCCTGGGAGTTTTGGAATGGAATCTGTCATCACAGTAATCCTGTTCTGGAAAATAATGATGGAGACAGCACCAGGAATGATGTCATTGACCATCGGACAAAATCACTGCCCACAGCAAAATCATATCCTCACCAAACTTTCCTTTATGTCTGACATTTGAATGCCCAATTGGCAAGATTATTGGTGTTGCTTTTTTTCTTTTTTCTTCTTCCTTTCACAGCTGTGTTAAAATTCAAAACACAGATATGCGAGAAAAAGGCTAATACAGAAGAGGGTCTGTTCAATGCTCTCTGCAGACTTCAGAGGAATTTTTGTGCATGCTGCCTTCAGTGTCATATGCAGGAAATTCTTCTTTGGTCCATACAATGCAATAAACAAACCTCCTGTGTGCTAGCTTTAGCATTTAGCACTTCCTTAACATTACATGGTGAGTGATAAAACTGCAATGAAGAGTCAGTTTGCTTTATGAGGGTTCTGGCCTACTCTCCTTCTCGTATACACATATTTGTTAAGGACCTGTTATCATGTAGGGCAATAGTTATTGCCTGTTGTGTGAAATAGTGAAAAAACGCTATTTGTATACTGTTTGGTAGTAAATAAGTCATCACAGAATCATAGAATCGTTTGAGTTGGGACTCTTAAAAGACATCTGGTCCAACTCCCCTGAAATGAACAGCAACACCTACGCTAGATCAGGTGCTCAGAGCCCCATTCAGCCTGACCTCGGGTGTCTCCAGGGACAGGGCACCCATCAGCTCTGCCTACCTGTGCCAGTGCTTCAATTGGATTTGGTTATTATCTTTTCTGCCTTTGTAGATTGTTCCAACAGTGATGAGAAAACAGTGACAAAAGGAGGGGCGAGATTTGGATTAGGTGTCAGGGGGAAGTCTTTTACTGAGGGAGCGGTGAGGTGCTGGAATTGGGTGCCCAGAGATGCTGTGGATATGCTGTCCCTGGAGGTGTTTAAGGCCAGATTGGATGGGGACCTGAGCAATCTGATCTAGTGCTTGATTTAGTGGCAACACAACCTGTGGGAGAGGGGTTGGAACTTGATGATGCTTGAGGTCCCTTCCAACTCAAGACATTCTGTGATGAGAAACAGGTGATGTGTACCACGCACATGACTCCAGTTGAGGGTGCTCATGTTGCTGAAGGTGTTACTCTTTGCTAAAAGTATGGAGAAGCTGCGGAGCCTGAAATGTTATACTTGCTTCTATTGATAACTCTTAGCTTTTTAACATTGATCACAGAAAAACTGGAGTGCAGATGTCCTTTTTTTCCTTGATAAATGTTCAAAATTATTTTCAGTTCACGAAGAAAACGTCATGGAAAGGATGAAGAGACAGTGCTCTCTTTTCTCCCAACTTCTTTGTTTAACTTATTTCTATTTATATAAATTAATTGCAGAGAAGAATAGCAGGAAAAAGGAAGAGAAAGAGAAGAGGCAATGTGTACAGAAAAATACGTGACTGGCTAATAACGTCAATTTTTATTTATTTTTAGTGTTTATAATCTATGAAGCTATTGAACAACAAAATGCACTGTCAGGTAGCCTCCCTACTAGATCCTCGAGTGACAAGTTAGAATTCTTTTGCCTTTTGGGCTTTGTTTTTGGGTTTCCTGAGTGTAAGATCATCATAGGAATGTGTTAATTCATTTTTCAGCCTGTTTGTCTTATTGCTAGCATTATCTTTCAGGAGCATGGACTTGATAAGGTCTCATGTTGTTTTCTTGTTATTCTAAGTGGAATAATTCCCAGCAAGTTTGATCAAGTTGAAATGTTTTGTATCTCCTGAGAGGTGTCTAGTTCTGTCCCAGAGATTTTTTTGCCTAAGGACAGCTTGACAAGGACCCTGGCAAGATCCCGCACTGTGAATCACGGAATAGAACCATAGAATGGCTTGAGTTGGAAGCACCTCAAAGATCGTCTAGTTCCAACACCTACTGGTTTGTCAGGCACCAGATCAGGCTGCCCAGGGCCCTATCCAACCTCACTTTGAACACCTCTAGGGATGGGTCAGTGATAACTTTGCTGGGCAGCCCGTTCTAGCACCTCACCACCCTCTCAGTGAAAAACTTCCCCATTGAACTGGAAAGTCAGCTCAGTTTCAAAACGAAGGTAAGTGCTGGGAAGTTTTGAGACCTGTGGATGAAAAATGGTGCATCAGTGTTTCCGTCTGTGACAAATCTCAGTAATTTACTGAGATAGAAATGTCACATTGTATGCTGGCACTTTATAAGTGCTGGAATTTTCCTGTATACAAAACTTCTGTTCGTGACAGTTGGAAGGAAGTTCCACTGAGGCATTTTGGGACTGAAATTTAAACTGAATCTCATAGCAAGAATTTATCAAAAGTAAGACTGTATTTTTAAATGCACTATACAGGAAACAACAGATAATCATGCAGTCTGTTGGAAACATTTAACTAGGCTTTAAGCATTTAACTTTATAACCTTTGCGTAATTCCTAGACTTTTATAGTGTCACTAATTATTTGCTAAAATGGTTGTCTGTAATAGATAGCTTTCCCAAACAGCATTAATTCAGCTTCACATGGACAGTATATTTTCCTGCTTGGGCTGTGAAGCTCTTGGGCAGTGTTATCTTGTGTGGGGAGGGGGCTGTGCTGCCAACTGGGAATCTTCAAGACAAAAACTATTAAGAGGTGATAAATCATTGGAGGCCCAGAGTGTGATTAAAAGCTGTGGCCACCAGCAGTGACCCATGGGGAAGGATGTATCAGTGACAGAGAGCAGGGGGAGGTGTTTGACATTCCTGTTTGGAGGCCTAACCAGGGCACCGGGGTCTGTTTATGTTTCTGTTCCACCGACTCCTGTGAAATGCCCTCTGTCTGTACAGGGAACACACATTGAGTTATGGAAAGTATCTTTGGTATTTCTTGAAATGTCAAAGCGTGGATACTTGAAGGTAACGTGTGAGGTGAATTACCTGTGACCGTGAAGTGAAAACAAAACTGTCAGTTCAAGGTTCTGTGGCTCAGCAGTCGGAATCACAGTTGTCATAGTTTTAGGTGAGCAGAATGCTGTAAATGTGACTCCTTTCCTCTGTATTAAGCAGTTGTCCAATTAGGAACAGTACTTTTTTTCTTGAATCAACCAGCATCTAATCTTGGGATCTACTTTTTCCTTTGCTTAGCAGAAAGCTTGGTGAAATAGGAGCCCACAAAATGTGGGAAAAATCATTAGGATTTGGCCTATTCTCTGGTAAGCAACATTCAGAACAGTAACAGTTTGTGTTTTTTTTGCTGCCCGCAAGATAGTGCAGACATCATTTCTATGTCAGCTCTTTGCCAACAAACACTGTGCTACATGTTTATCAGAAAGTAAAGTTATAGTTCCAGCTGCAGAGTACTTTCAAGGTGGAGCAGCAGTGATTGTAAAGACTTTTGGAAGGCAGAGAAGAGCAGGGTGAATGAGACATACAAGCCCTGTTGTGGTTGTAGTCTGAGTTACGCTGGTAGAGAACTGTAGGTTTGGGAGGGGTTTGCTAAGTAGAAAAGGTCACAAAAAAGGACTTGAACAGAAAAAAGTTGCAACAATTGAAAAATAAAAATGAGGTGCCTTTGCAGGGTTTATTTCGGTAAAAGAGCTGCTGAATTTTTTTATTTTTATTAAAGCCACATAGTTTTGATGGTTATATAGCTATAACTGTTAGAACTGTTTAGAGACATCCTTTTCACTTCTTTTATTCTGCTATGCCTGAAAGACTGCCTTGTCTTGCTTTAACGGTATTGCAGGAATTCCTTTATGGGTATGTCTTATTATGATTGACAGCATCAAACAGGATTCTCTAGAGTTCTAGAGAAGAATTCTCTTCATTAAGGAAATCTCATATCGAATAGATTTGAATATGAGTCTTTCTATCCCTTGTAGGAAGAGATTGGTGTAAGGTTTGATTGAGATTTGTTTCATCTTGTGCTCTTTTTATTAGCTCAAATTGAATGTTCTCTACAGTCAAAAAATTCTGAACAAGCAAGGAGCTACTTGCTCTACACTGCTCAACTTTTCACAAGCACCAGGAATATTTAAAAAATTTCACTGTATTACTGGTAATCAGCTGTTATAATTGATGATGTTGAATGGCACAGACATGAGAGGCATAATCACACCTTGTAAAGAAAGGACGTAACACAAGGAAGTTGGTAACAGTTTGGTGCGAAAGGCTGATAAGGACTCTTACCCAGTTCAGAGACACAGTTACCAGATGTACAGTTCCAGATGTCAGGATTTCCTATTTTATGCTGCTTCCTGTCAGGAGAGGTGTATTCCCATGATAACGTGTTAGAACCTTTAAGATATGAGGATTATCCAACCTTGAATATGTCCATTAATGTTGCACAGAAGCGCTTAGTTTAAGCCTCTGACCATCAATAGCATAAATGCTGTACTAGTTAAACTGTAAGGGAAGGGTTAATTCTTCTGCCCAAGAGCTCTGTAAGAAAGCCACTTATAGCTAATAAACAACACCAACTGGCAAATTAAATGACTGTAGAAAGTCCTTGGTAGAAGTGAGAACTTCAGATGCTCCTCTTAAGTTTTATTTTCTAGTCCCTACACCAACTTCATTGCTCTCCTCTGTTAGGCCCTTGAGCAACTCAACATTCTTGTAGTGAGGGGCTCCAAACAGTTTTTGAGTCTTTGAGATGACTCCTTGTAGAGGTGAGACCACAGTTCCTTCCCTGCTCCTGCTGGCTGCACTGTTCCTGACACAAGCCAGGATGCCACTGGTCTTCTTGGCCGCCTGGGCCCACTGCCGGCTCATGTTTAGCTGGCTGTTGACCAGCACCTCCAGGTTCTTTTCTGCTGGGCAAGTTTTCAGCTGCTCTTCCCCAAGCATGTTCTGCTGCAGGGGGGTTTTTATGACTTGTTGAGCTTACCTTTGTTGGGTGTCATGTGATTGGACTTGGTCTATCAACCTAGCCTACCCAGATCTCTTTGAAGAGCCTTCCTACTCTCAAGCAGAAAAATGGTCTTTTCTAATGTGCTAATGTTTGCCAACTTACTGACAGTGCACTCAATTTCCTTATCCTGATCATTGATAAAAAACATTAAAAAAAAGAAAAGTCCTCAAGACTGAGACCGGGGGAATGCCACTTATGACCAGCTTTCAACTGAGCTGACCTCCCCTCGCTATGATTCTTTAAGCCAATCTATCCAGCCAGTATACATGTCCAAGCCACAAGGAGACTGTTCTTCCAGGATAACAGTGTGGGAAACTGTCAAATACTTTACTAAATTCCAGGTAAGCAACATCCACAGACTCCCTCATCTTCTGATTGGGTCATATAGGCAATCTGTCTTTATAGAGTATATATTTCACGTTATATCTTTGCTTCTTGTTTGTATGGATACAGACTTTGTGCAAGTTGATATACATCCTAGCTCATGGCTGAGGCAGATTGCACACTGTGATCTGCGTGCATGGACCATCTCCTTTTTGTTAATTTGAGTGATATGGCAAAATCAACGCTTCTGAAAAGAGTGGTTATTTATTTTTTTACTCAGTAGAGCTTGAGTAATATAGAGAACAGTGAATGGATTGAATACAATATTGCTGTGAAAGGTATTGTTCATATATTCTCAGCAGTGGTTCAATCTATTATTTTCCATTTCAGTCCAGGTTTCTGCTGGGAGCACACTGTGCTCTTTTTAGATAGTTATCTGTGTCCACTTCAGAATTATTGGGTTTGGTTATTTATATACAATCTTTTTAAAAATCATTTGTTTTAAGACACAGCCTGCGCTTATGGTAGTCTTCTGGCTTTCTGTGCTCCCTCTAGCAAAGTGACTCAGACTGATTATGGGTAAACAGGCAACAGTACTGTGAAAACCAGCTTTTTTGCAGGCCCAGAGGGTCAAATCAGTAGCCTGGAAATGCATCGGGGTCATCATACAGACAGGAGAGACCTTAGCAATTACACTTAATTTGACTTGCAATCAAACAGAAATAGATGGTAAAGCAGGAAATGGTATCTTTAGGCATGACATGAAATAGTATTGCTGTCAACTTGAATAAGAAAGTCTGATTTTTTTTTTTTTTTTTAAAGTGACTACATATTTAAATAGCCTGTAGGGTCAAACAGCCTTTCCTACAGCCCTTTGATAGCTGGCCTGATAATGGCATATACACTATAAATATCCTAAATCAATAATTCTGTATCGCTGCTGAAAGCAGGCATGTTCACATATCACAGCAGATGGGAAGAAAGCAAATAATATTTGTCTTGCCTTTCAAATTGATTTCCTGTTTTCAGTAAGCCAGAGTGTGTCCATATGTTAATCAGATTGCTAAGAAAGATAGTAGGGCTTGTGGCAGCAGACTTCCACTTGATCTGCTGGGAAAAGGGGGGCAAGGAAGGGAGGAGGAAGTCCTCTATGGCCCTAAAATATCTGTGGCAGAAGCATTTACACATGTTATACAATTGGCTGTGCTTCCCTGACTTCCCATCAAAAGTACCGAGTATCCTCTTTCTTAGAGAGAAAATCTTCGCAGTGCTCAGTAAGCTGCACAGTTGGACTTGTTTGCTGGGGATTCCTTAATTTATTTTTTCTTTCATCTTGGAGAAAATTTGGTGTGGTGAGGCATTTATAGTGTCCTGATTTTGGGTAGAAAGACCTTAGGTCCTCAAGGCGTACAAAGGTTGCAGCCCTTCTCCACTGTCTTCCTCTCCCTTCCTCAATGCCATGCATTTCTCTGCACCTCCACACTTGCACTTAGCACCGGTCATTCTTACATTTCTGAAGTTAAAAGACAAAAACAGAAGACCACCCCTTCCTGTAGTGGCTTCTATTATTAGAATAGTAATTTTTTTTGGAGAGGAAGGATGATTTTATGGAGCTGGAAGCCAGATGATCTCACTTCTAATCCTGGTGTTGACACAGATTTTCCTGTGCGACCTCAGGAAAAATCTCTTGCTGCATTCCAGTTTGCAATCAGTAATATACAGTGATTGTTCTTTGTTATCTCTGAGGAGCACTCTGCAGTTAATAATGCATGATCACTGGACCAGCTTTGACACATGCATACGTGCTTAAAGACAGCGTTTGGTATCTAGTATAGTACTTTTTTGTGTATTCTTAAACAAGTTACTTGCTTAACTCCTTTGGAATTTGGCAAGCTTTATTTCCATCTCCATAGCTTGTACCTTAATATCTTTCAAAGTTCTGTCATGTAGTAATACGCTGGCATAATGTAAGAACTCTAGAAATGAAATGTTCTTAAATACATGACCAACTGATCTCGTTTAAGACCCCTTCCAAACTCCAACTCCAACTTTGTGCTGTCTACTTTCTTTCTGATCTTACTCAGAAAAAAGGTTTCTTTCCCCATTGTTTTTGCCATTTTTTTTTTAAATTTTATATATGCAATCATCTCATCAGTACCATGTCTTTTAACACTGCCTCTCCACTGCTTTCTACTTCCTCTCTACTGAGTAAGCAGTTCCCAGTACTGTTTATGGGTATAGTCGTGTCTTCTGCCAGCAGTCAGTGGGAGCTAGGTGATCCGTGCTAATGTTTGTATTCGTGTTCTCTGTGCACTGCAGATTATGCCAGCTCAGCTGGTGCACAGTAACCTGTGGGGATCAGACAGATCTCACTGCTCCTTTAGGTTGGCCATGGTTTATTGAATTATTTGAGTGTAACATTCTACAAAGGACAAATGTCCAACTTTTTAGAACCTACAGTTTGCCTTTATAGTGTTAGGTAAATGTTTATATAGTGGGGCTGGAGACAAGTGGAAGCCTCAGTTCAGTAACAAGAGTTACTCCTCTTTTTGGAAACTTTTGTGTTGAATTAATGAGCAAAGATCAGAATGCTTTGCAGCAGCCACTGACAAAAGAGTAAGAGAAAGGTGAAGTGACACAGCCAAGGTTACGGAGCAGCTCAGTGCATGAATCAGGAGCAGAATACAGGTTGCCTGATACCAACTTCATGTACTGATTTTTCAGTTGCCAAGTATCTGAAGTCTTTATCCTTGTAGCTGAACTGTGGGGAGTGTATCATCTTTCCTTAAAAACAAATAAACAAACAAAAAACCTAAACAAACATAAAAAACAAAAAACCTTTTAAAATCAGTATAAGTGCTTTTTTTGCGCCTTTCATTTATCTTTTCGGCTGCGCATCTGATTCTTTGTAGGCACAGGTATTGCAATTTGTATGCTGTTATCTGATCTGTTTTCTAGAGCATGTGTAGCTGTTTTTGAAAGGGAATAAAAAGTAATCCAGTTAAATCCATTCAGTAGCAACAATTATCTTGAGTGCTCTTGCTTCTAACATTCATCATGCAAGAATAGGACACAGAGACTTGTATAAAAATATGACCATTTAACTCAAGTGGTGCTTTGAGGACATAAGAATAGAAGCCTTCTATTGCATCGAATAATATTGCGCTGTTAAAATATGACGAATGGGTCTTGATTATGGCCATTAACGATTGTGTGCAATAAAAGCACTCTGAAAAAGTTACCAAATATTACAAAGAGCTGTTTTGCTATTTACATCAGCAAATATTTTAGGTAGAGGGAAAAATTGTAAAGTGTTGGCAGTTAATCTTGAGTGAATGTAATAGATTCAATTATGTAATGTGACAATGAATTTGTTCTGTTTTGCCTTAGGTTAGAATTTAAGCTTTTCCTCTTCAGATTTATTCAGATTGTTAAGTGGCTGCTGAGAAGCTGGAACTTTGTCAAACAAACTTGGCTTTAAATTTTAAATTATTTTTAATCAATATGTGAAGAGGCCAAGCTCTGCCATATGTTGCTCACCATCCATTAGCTGGTAGCCGGTCATTAAACTCTCACTAAGGTTTCCTAACTGTGACTATTGTGGCGGTGGCTTTTTTTTTTTTCCTCTTTGTAGAGTATGGGCAAAGGGGAGCATTCGTGGCAGATTGCCTTGAGGACAATAAAAACTCTCATGTAGTATGGTTGTTTGTTCAGACACAAACAATAGAGACATTTTGCTATTACCATTTGCCAGCTATCAAGGGGTTTTGAACCCCCTCCCCCTTGGTGCCTACAACTCAAAACAGATGCAAAATCTTTCTTTTCAGTCCCCTTGAAATGACCTGTGGTGGTGCAGTGTCATTTAGAGGAGAAATTATTGGAGTGAGAGTGGCTCATAACAATAGGGGCCTTGTGCCAGGCACATGACAGAACAGTGAGGGGGCTGTTGGTGACTTTATTGGGGAGGAGAACGGGGATCTGGCAGGTGCTGCCATTGTTAAAGGTCTCCGCTCCTAGACAGTGGTCGCAGATGAGTTCATGTCATTTTATTCAAGCTCTTTACACCGAGTTCAGTGATGTGACACTGGTCAAGTAGCCAATCCAGCTTTTCTGATCTCCTCAACATGGTCCCTTCTGTAACGTAACCCTTTATTGCTGAGATATGTCAACATGCTTCTAGGCCATATGGCTTCGAGCTAGAGTAACTTTTGTGCTCTCTGAAAAGGACATAATAACTTAATGTTTACTCTGCTAATACAGTCCCAGTCCTCACTATTGATCCTGGCATTATTCTGTGGAGATGTCATCCAGAAAACCAATTAAAGTGTATTGATACAAAATAGATCCATTGGTTCAATGCTGAATTTTACAACAACAGAGATTGTTGCTTATGAGCTGAAAGCTCCCACTGACTACAAGTGTGTGTTCCCTGGCTTTTTCTTTTTAATGCGCACAACAATGCAGTGCTCTGGTGGCAGGATTGCTGACCAGCAAATGGGTGAAGAAGTTGAAATTTTTTTGCACTCAAAAGAATAAGGGGAGAGATGTTAAGAAGAAAAAGTTAAACACATTGAAATAAATTTATTAATGCATTAATTTTACCCATGCTGTCCCTTTTCTCACAGCACCAGGCCTCACTATAATAGCTACATCTGCTTCTGTTGTATGTATTGTTTAGTTCTATTTTTTGGCTCAGAGAATAGAAACTGGTCTTTCTGTGGGGAAACAAAGAATTTGTTTTCGTAAATTGCCATTTTTTTTCTGAATAAATCATGAAAAACTTGGCAGATTGAAGAGATCAGCCATATGGAAATTGGCAATTTTTAGTCTGCTAAGGATAATTCAACATGGATGTCATGCAGTCTAATGAGATACATGTTCGTGGCAGAGGGAGAGAAACTGAAGGTACAGTGCTCAGAAAAGATACATTTTTAGGTAGAATTGATGACTTGAGAGAGTTCTGAAGTGTTTTCAGAGCCACTTAGAAGCCTGAATTTGGCATGTCTCATCCAAACAGTGACTGTACATCCAAAGCTGACAGCCAATTCATAAAATTCCACTTCAGAGGTGGATGTTTGTTTTAAAAACAAAACAGAACAAAAACACTGTAGAAGAATGTTCTTTTACAAATAGAGCTGATGTCTTGAAAGACAGAACAAAGACTTGCTCACAATATGCGGAGGAATACTGACCATGTGAAGGCATTTGTACTGCAAATATACGCTATTACTATTAGACTATTTTGACTATTTTTTTTATTGTTGGTACAAATAAAAGATAAAGCAATTTACAAACAAAGGCCTTGAAAATTTGATAATGAAATGGGCCTCTGAATGTGTTTTGTACATACAAAGTCATTATGAATTACTGTAATTGCAATAGATATAGAGCCAAACCCTAAAAATAATCGACGAGGGTAAAGATGGAAACCAGAACTACGTAACTCTGGCTAGTGATAAAGATAAATAAAGAGCTGCAGACCTTTTGAAATATGAGCCCTCATAAAACACTGGTCACTTATATCTATTTTGCCAAAACCCTGAGAATACCAAACCTGGTCCTTTATTTTAAATGCTTAGCTGGAGATCTTCGTGAAAGCTGTCAAAGTCTTAGGATTAACAGCTGGGGTGGAAAGGAAGTAGCTTCTAGGCAGAAACCTGCAGGCGGCAAGCTAAGAACATAATAATAAAAAAAGACACGATGGTTTATAGGAATGTCTAATTTCAGTGTAATGGGAAATGACTCAGGTATGTAACCAACCTAACCAAATGGTCCACAACTAAACAAGCACCTCATTTCCACCAAAATAACAAGGAGGAAAGAAAAGTGAAGACAAATCTAAACAAGGGGGAGGGGAAAGGTATGCAGAGAAGGCTGTAGATTGGGAAATGTGATCTCCTAAGAAAGTAACACTAAACTTCCCAAATTGCACTGTCCGTAATTCTTTGATCAGAGAAAGGGAGTCCTATCTCTGGGTGCACTGCTTGCTCACATTCTGACCTTTAAATGCAGTATACCCCTTTTCTTATCTACATTACAAGTAGTAAAAAGGAAGAGATTACTGCCCAGATGTGGGGAGGTTTTCATTAGGTTCAGTAATGCACTCTGACCTTTTGGATGGCAGAGCCAAAAATACAAAAGGAAATGAGGGCACACGCACATACGATTTGTGAAACTGAGCCAAATACTTTGTAGTACTCCAGCTGAGTGACAGGAGCTTGTATGGTCAAAGAATCCTCTAGCTCCATATTGACGTCTCTTGTAGTCTGACAGAGCCATGGAATATGAATTTATGCCACTATATAAATAAAACTGTTAATAGAACTTCCAATCACCAAAACCAAGCTTTTGGACTTAAAGAATTATCAGGCTTGAAGTTGTTTGTTGAATGTGAATTGGCTCTGCTTGTGTAGATGCAATGGGATGCAGGCTCACCAGGGATAGATTCACATAGATCTATTCATATGGAGAGTTCAGATAAGGTTGTACAGCCGAGCTTAAGCCTGACTTTTCAGGCTGCCTGAACTTTGAGAGCTTGGTTTTGCCATCTCAGTGTTTTGTGTTTCTGGAAGCTACTTTGTAATCTCCTACTTTAAAAGAAGGGAATCATATAAATAAAACTTCTAGCCATTGCATCCTGAGATTACCACAGGCTGACCAGAATGGCTTGAACAGTCCAGTTAGTCGCAGGTACTGGGTTTGATCTGAAAATCTAATCTGTGTTGACCTATCCTCTAGCTCTGCCTGTCATAATCTTCTTCAACTAATATTCTTCCATTTCAGGATTTTCTGAATGTTCTCAACGTTATCTGTAATCTACATAATAAGTAACAAATGTAATAAACGAAGCTTTATAACAAACAGTGCTAATAGTCCCATCACGTGTTTGGAAACTGGTCTTTTTAGTTATTTTTCAATGTCCAAGGGCAGGATCAGACATCTCAGAGAACATGGCGGCAGCTGAAGGTGAGTCTCACCAGCCCAAACACCGTTAACTCATCCCCGGGTCTTGTCAATCTGTGAATATTTTTATGGGACTCAGTAATTACTCCTTATTTTTTAAAGTAGGAAGAAATATTGAGGCAGAAGGAAGACCAAGGCATACCCTGTTTGCTTTAAGGTATTACATTTACAGGAAGGATAATTTTTAATTATGTTACCAGAACTTTTCTAAAAGCATAGTTCAGGAGACTTGATTATTGTAGGGAAATCCCTAATTTATATATAAGAACATATTGCTTGTGTTCCTATGATACTATTTGTCTC
>PPHD01022136.1:1377-12973 GCA_002909625.1 Bambusicola thoracicus | reverse complement strand
GGAGAGGAAAAGTTGGATGATGCATAAAAGTCTGTATATGGGGATATGATAAAAAAAATAAAGATGTTTCTATAGTTAAGATTTTGGGAAGCAGAGAAATAAGTTCATCATATATCAACACAAATTCAGTGTGAAATCTCAGGCACATCTAGTTAAAATATCCTAGTATTTTGTTAACTTCAGTTCTTTGGAGTATGTTTGTTATCCCTTATACATTTAGCTACATTCAGTAATGTACACAGAAGGAAATTTGCTTTCTCTTGTTTGATATAGAGGTGAGATTCAGCTGGAGAAAAAGTTTAGAGTTCCTTTGGTGAAAGCTGGTTTCAATTCCTCAGTCACCTGGTGGAGGGGAAAGGGTGTCTGCCAGTAGCAAGTGTGGTACTTAAACTGCAGGTAATCAGGGTCTGCCACCTCACATTTGGCATCAGCTAATTCATGTACTCTCTCAAGTTCTATGTGAATAAATGTGAAGGCTGCAGTGCAAGTCAGTAATCTCTAGTTTAGGAAGAAAAATAAGCTCAGAAATTTCTTTTTTTTAGAATTCTGGGGGGAGATAACCAAGGAAAGAAGTAGCCTGAAAGTAGCTCGTTTGCCTTGCTTCTTTGCCAGTTCCATGCTGAGATAATTAGAACCTTCCAAAAGAAACATGTCTCTTCAGCAAGCAGTGAGCAGAGTTAAGACAGGTGGGGAACAGAATAAAAAAGGGTAGCATGAGATAGAGCAAACAAATCATAGAATTACTCAGGTTGGAAGGGACCTCAAAGATCATCAAGTCCAACCGCAGCCTAACCATAGTACCCTAACTCTAACAACCCTCTGCTAAATCAAATGTATCTGCTGAGAAACTGCTGAGAAAAGCAGGGAGCAAACAGAAACAGGACTTAAGAGATAGAGATCACAATTTAGAATAGTTCAATTGGAAGTGACCTTCAAAAACCACCAAGTCCAACTGCCTGATGATTTCAAGGCTAATCAAAAGTTAAAGTGTGTTATTTAGGGCACTTTCTAAATGCCTCTTAAACACTAACAGACATGGGGCTTTAGTCACTTTGCTAGGAAGCCAATTCCAGTGTTTGACCACCCTCACAGTAAAGAATTTTGTCCTAATACCCAGCCTGAACCTCCACAGTGCAACTTTGTTCTATTGTTGATTACCAGTGAGAAGAGATTGGTACCTTCCTCTCCATTTCTTCTGTTCTGTAGAAACAGCTGTAGAAAGCAACGCGGTCATCTCTTAGCCTTCTTTTCTCCAAACCAAGTATCCTCAACATTTCCTCAGAGGGTCTGACTGCCAGCCTTTTCAGCAGCTTTGTTGCTCTCCTCTGAACACATTCGAAGATCTTAGCATCCATTTTATAGCGTGGAGCCCAGAACAGCACACAACATTCAAGGTGAGGCTATACCAATGATAAATACAGCAGGTGAATCACCCCTTTTGACCAGCTGGCTGTGCTGTGCTCAGTGAACCTCAAAATGTAGTTTGCCCTCTCGGCAGCTAGGGCACGCTGCTGACTCATGCTCAGCCTGCTGTCAACAAGCACTCCCATATCCCTTTCTGCTGTTCTTTTCTCCAGCCACTCATCTCCCAGTCTATACCTGTCTGGCATTACTCCATCCCAGGTAAAGGACCTCTAAATGTGCTGTTGATAGTTGTCCAGTATTCCAATTTATCAAAATCTCTATGCCAACAGCACCTCTCAGTTTTGTAGAGAGATGCTGGCGTTAAAATGGAGCCCTGGGGATCATTACCACAACCGGCAACCAGCCAGATGTTACCCCATTTGCTATGACCCTTTGGGCTCTGCCATTGAGTGAGTTCATCACCCAGTGTAGCAAACTTGTTTATATCATGGTTGGACAATTTGTTCAGAAATTTGCTTTTAGATACAGTATTAAAGACCTTACTGAAATACAAAAAGTTAATATTCACTGCCTTCATCCACTAAGCAGGTGATGATAACATAGATGGTGATCAGAATACTGAGGCAGGACTTTCTCTTGATGAATCTGTGTTGACTATGCCTGATCATCGCTTTGCTCTTAACAGCGTTTCAGTAACTCCTTTTATAATTTTCTCCATAACCATTCCAGAGACTGATATGTAAAGACAGGTCTGTAGAGTGATGGACAGAAAAACTAAAATAGCCTTGGAAAACTACTGAAAGGCTGCCTGACTTAAAGCAACAGTGCAGAGGAATTCTCCCTGCAGCAAAACAAAATGGTTAGAGGCTGAAGCATTTCTCTTATGAGGTCCCAGCCTTTCCTCAGCCTGGAGAAGAAAAAATTGAGAGGGGATCTTATCAATGCTTATAAATATCTAAAGGGCAGATGTCAAGAGAATGGGACCAGGCTCTTTTCAGTAGTGTTCCAGTAACAGGAAAATGTGCAATGCACAGAAACTGAAACTCAGGAAGTTCCATACAAATATGAGGAAAAATGATTTACTTTACTTTAGGAAAGTCAGACTGGCAACGTGGGGTGGTGGAGTTGCTCTTTATGTGAGGGAGCAGCTAGAATGTATTGAGGTCCACGCAGGGGAGGATGATGTACCCATAGAGAGCTTGTGAGTGAGAATTAAGGGGCAGGCTAGTTATGGGTGACACTGTTGTGGATGTGTATTATAGGCCACCTGATCAGGAGGAGGAAGTTGATGAGTCCTTCTACAAGCAGCTGGAAGTAGCCTTACAATCCCAAGCTCTGGTTCTTCTGGGGGACTTCAGTTATCCAGATATTTGTAGGATAAGCAACATGGCCGGGCACACATGCTCCAGATGGGTCCTGCAATGTACTAAAGATAACTTTCTGATATAGGTGGTGGAGGAGATGATGAGGGTTGGGGTGCTACTGGAACTAGTTCTTACTAATAAGTATGTGCTTATTAGGGAAATAAAAGTAGGGGGCAGATTGGGATGTAGTGATAATGAGATGGTGGAGTTCAAGATCTTGAGAGGAAAAGCAAAACCAAAAAGTAGGATTGCTACCCTGGACTTCAGGAGACCCAACTTTGATCTCTTCTGGGACCTACCTGGAGCTGTCCTGTAGTTAGGGTATTAGAAGGTAAGGGGGCCTGTGAGGGCTGGTCAGCATTTAAACAACACTTCTTCCAAGCTCAGGATCAGTGTGTCCCTATGAGTAAGAACTGAGGGAAGTGTGGCAGAAGACCTGTGTGGATGAGCAAGGAACTCATGCATAAATTCAAATGGAAGAAAAATGTCCATGAAAAGTGGAAAAAGGGTCTGACCATTTGGGAATAATATAAGAATTTTGTCAGGGCCTGCAGAGATGCAACAAGGAAGGCTAAAGCCAACCTGGAATTGAACCTGGCAAAGGAGACAAAGGATAATAAAAAAAGGCTTTTCAAAGTAAGTCAACAGTAAAAGGAAGACTAGGGAATATGTGGGTTCCCTACTAAATGAGGCGGGTGTCTTGGTAATAAGAGATGCTGAGAAGGTGGAGATACTGAATGACTTCTTTGCTTCTGTCTTCACTGCAAAGACTCCCCTTTGGGAATCTTGGATCCTGAAGGGAAGAGAGAGAGTCTAGGGAATGGAAGGCTCACCTTTGGTGAGGAAGGAGATGGTCTGAGAGTGTCTAGACAGCATCAGTGTACATAAATCCATGCGATGGTGGGATGGGTCCATGTATGCTGAGGGAGTTGGCAGAGGTGATTGCGGAACCACACTATCATCCTTGAGAGGTCTTGGAGAATGGAAAAGACGCTTGAAGACTGGAGGATAGCCAAAGCCATTCCGGTCTTCAAAAAGTGCAAGAAGGAGAGTCCGGGAAACTACAGGCCAGTCAGCTTTACCTCCATCCCTGGAAAGGTAATTTAACAGCTTGTTCTAGATGCCATCTCCAGGCAAATGTAAGAGAAGAAGGTCATCAGTAGTCAGCATGGATTCACCAGAAGGTGGTCATGGTCAGCCAACCTGGTAGCCTTCTATGATGTCATTATGGCTGTGTGGATGGGGGGATGTCATCTAAAAGTGGATGTCATCTACCTTGATTTCAGCAAGTCATTTGACACTGTCTTCCACAGCATCTTTATAACAAAGCTGAGGAACTGTGGAATAGATGAATGGACAATGAGGTGGGCTGAGAACTGGATGCCTGGCAGAGCGCAGAGGGTTTCAGTTGGTGGCACAGAGTCTAGTTAAAGGCCTGTATACAGCAGTGCTCCCCAGGTATCACAGCTGGGTCTGATATTGTTCAGCAACTTCATCAATGACCTTGATGAGGGGATAGTGTCCATCCTCAGCAAGTTTGCTGATGATACAAAGCTGGGAGGAATAGCTGACACACCAGAAGGCTGTGCTGCCATTCAGTGAGACCTGGAGAGGCTGGAGAGTTGGGCAGAGGGGAACCAGATAAGGTTTAACAAGAGCAAGTGTAGAGTCTTGCACCTGGGAAAGAATAACCTGATGCACCAGTACAGACTGGGAGATGACTTGCTGGAGAGGAACTCTGCAGAGAGGGACCTGAGTGTCCTGGTGGTCAGCGTGTTGGCCATGAACCAACAGTGTGCTCTGGTGGCCAAGAAGGCCAAGGACATCTTAGGGTGCATTAAAAAGAACGTGGCCAGCAGGTCAATGGAAGTGATCCTCCCCCCAACTCTGTCCTGGTCAGGCCTCACCTGGGGTACTGTGCCAGGTTCTGGGCTCCCCGGCACAAAAAAAGACAGGGATTTCCTGGAGAGAGTCCAGCAGGGGGCCACAAAGATGATAAAGTGCCTGGAGCACCTCTCTTACGAGAAAAGGCTGAGTGACTTGGTTCTGTTCAGCCTTGAGAAAAGAAGTTGGGGGGGATCTGATCAATGTCTGTAGATATCTAAGGTGTGGAAGACAAAGGGACAAGGTCAAACTCTTTTCAGAGGTGTGTGGTAATAGGACAAGGGGAAATGGACCAAAACTGAAGCATAGGAAGTTCCGCACAAATGTGTGCAAGAACTTCTTCACATTAAGGGTAATGGAGCACTGGAACAGGCTGTCCAGAGAGGCTGTGGATTCTCCTTCTCTGGAGACCCAGCTGGACACCTACCTGTGCAACCTGGTCTAGGGAGCCTGCTTTGGCAGGGAGGTTGGACTCAGTGGTCTCTACAGAACACTGGAACAAGTTCCTGAGAGATGTTTTGTAGTCTCCTTCTCTGGAAATATTCAAAACCTGCTGGGACGTTTTCTTGTAGAATCAGTAGAAATTTTACATACAGATTCCTCTCAAAACATTGGTCTGCTTGGAGTAATGTCAAGATTTTACTCCTCTAGTAAAAAACTTAATATAGACTGTCCATTAAACTAGCCTAGTACTAAGTAGCCTAGTGTCTGACATAAACAGGATTATTTATTTTGTACTAGAAAAGCATCTATCCACTCATAAAGAATTCCTATACTAATTTTCATTATGAAACATGATGAGGTTTAGTTTGTAACTTTTTTTTTTTTTTTCCCCTTAAATGCAGAAATTTCTGAATAAAGGTAGTTCACAGATATTACAACTGAGTGTTTCTCATCTGCATGGCTATTTTTGTTTTAGTATTTTTGTTTTAGTGTTTAAGCTTGCTAAGTATAAGATTTTAGCAACTCTGGAATTTTGTATCAGTTACAGTATTAAGAAGGTCATTTTTTTTTTCTTTAGATGGCACTGAGAAAACAGTAATGGTTGCACTGAGGACTGTTTAAAGAAATAAAGCAACACTCCCTAATGAAAAGGGAGAATACAGATTGTGAATAACATGTATTTATCTTCTGAAATGAAACAAGAATACTTTATTTAATAAAGTTGTTGTGCATGTCGTAATTATCACTTGACTATCTATCGTTTTTCTACTTGTTTATTTCAACCTATCTTGTAGATCTGTCCTGAAGAATAACAAGAACTAATGATTCCTTTTCAAATAGCTAGAGAAACTGGGCCTAACTGGGGAGGTTGTATCAGTTTAGAATTATCATCATCTAGATAGATTCCTAGATGATAAGGCACTCAATTGCACTTTTATCTTATTACTCTTATTAAAAACATGAATGTCAATATTCTGGGGAAAAATAAGCACAAATAGAATATTTTGTTTGTATGTCACTCAACATTTTTGTCTCATTCCTATATATTATTCCTAGGCCATGAAGTCTACAGCCCAAAACTTAAACACTTGAAGTTTGATGCTGGATTCAAAAAACTGCACAACCATAGTGATGGAAAAGACTTCTGGAAAAAACACAGGTTACACTTCACTTGAATGTTCAATTGCTAGCCATAATTGGTAATTTAGCTGTCCACTACAAGTGACTGCTAAAACAAGTTAGTTGTCTAGATACATCTTTGATTTGAATGGTACATCTGTTAGTAAATCTAAGGAAATCTTCATTCCCTGTTGTCTCCATAAATGTGTAATGTTGTAAAGCAAGGAGTATATTCTTTTAGTTGTGTCACCAGCTAGAATACAGTGGACTTATGCCATTCTCATTGATAAGACAGTTCAGCTGATTGATCCAGAGAGAGAATAATTTTAAGAGACAAGTGATACAAGCAGTAGAGAAAATAAACATTTTTAACAGGATTGACTTATTTTTCTACCCATGCAAAGCATATGAGGTAATATAAGTGATGTCTGTCTTATCTTGCTTCCAAGAAGAAAGGAGTTAAAAATAAATGTTTCCTTCTTTTGATTCACTAACCATCTATTCTAGGCCAAGCCCATGTCTCATATTGTTATCTGTTGAAAAGTTAAATAGTATGCAATGCAATTGCATGCCCAATTAGATAAGCAATTGTCAGTGTCAGCTGTGATAATCTCATCTTTTTGAAAATGCAGTTCTAAGAATCAATATAACATGAAGATAAAACAGAGCGAAGTAATGTGATTTATATATATATTTCTCTTTCTTATGAGTTCATTCCTAGTTTATGTCCTTATGCAGTATTTTCAAACAGCACTAACAACATGGTGTGAAAAGCTATTTTTAGAAATGACTCAAAACTATATCTAAGTTACAGAACGTTTTCCTCAAGAGCTCTCCCGATAAATGCACTGCAGCCAAGTGGAAAACATATTCCTTTTCCTGCTGTGATTGCACATTTGTACTCTTGAGTGCAGACACGTGTATTTGCAATTCCTTTCTGACAGCTTGATTAACCTTGAAAAGTTGCAGAAGGAAAAAAAATAACTTTGTTGGTTAACTTTGCAAGTATGCTTAAAAATATAAACTAAGAGGCTATATATAAAGAATGCAAAAATAAAGAGTTAAGATTTGCAGAGAGGTACAGAAAATTTATTTACTGGCCCTTACATCAGCTGCACTGGCAGTGGAATAATTTCTTGAGCCAAGTAATAGGCAGTCCAACCAGGGAAGATATAGTACTGGATTTGTTGTTTACCAGTGAAAATTAACAGATTGGTGACATCAGAATTGTAGGCTGCCTGGGTTGTAACACCCATGGTACGGTGAGGATCACATTCCCGAGGGGGGACCAGATACACTAAGAGTAAAATAAGGGTGCTAAATTTTAGGAAAGTCAGTTTCCAGATCTTCAGGGATTTAGTCTAGAAAATCTCCTGGGAAATTTTCCATAACAATGAGAGACAGGTCCTTAAAGATCTGCGGAGCTGTCAGATCTTTAAGGAAGCTTTCCTTAAAGTGCACAACAGCTCTCTGTTCTCAGGGATAGGAAATAAGAAAGGAGGCAAGAGACCAGCATGGATGAACTGGGACCTGCTGGTCAACCAGAGAGAATGAAGAAAATGTACAGGCAGTGAAAGCAGGGATGGGTACCCTGGGGGGAGTATAGGGTTGCTGTTAGGCTATGTAGTAATGGGGTCAGAAAGGCCAAGACCCAACTGGAAAGGAGTTGCGAAGAATAAGAGTCTTCTACAGCTACATCAACCAGAAAAGGAAAGCCCAAAGCGTTCCCTCACAGTAATATAGGCAGACTGTTAACAACAGAAAAGGAGGAGACAGAGGCGGTCAACATTTTTGCCTCAGCCTTCATTGGTAACTGTTCTTCACACATCCCTCAAGCAAATGGGTCAGAAAGTGGGGACTGGGGGAGCAGAGTCTCTCCCACTGTAAACAATGATCAGGTTTCAGGAACCTGAACATCCATAAATCTATAGATCCTCATGAGACTCTGCACCCCAGAGTCCTGAGGGGATTAGCTAATATGGTTGTCTTGCTCCAGTGTATAGGAGGGAGAGGAGGTTCTTTGAGATATGTATACCCAGCATGAGATTAAGAAACAACGGTTCAAATGTTGGTCTGACCAGTTTATTACAAATCCTAGCCATTTAGGGGAAAGGGGAAGAGAAGAAGGGAGGTAGAAAAAATAGGAAATAGAAGGAAGGAGTAAGGGAAGACGGGCAGTAGAAAAGATAGGAAATAGAATCAAGGAGTCTCCATAGGAAGCAAGAGGGAGATAGTCACCACCATGGGTCCAGCATGGTTCATGGTTCAGTTGTTGATCTTCAGTAGAGGTGGGTCATTGGGCATAGTTCCATTGACAAGGACGGTGACCACAGCAATGATGGCAGTGACTGAGACGGCAGTACAAACTTATTTATAAGTCCAAAGTGGTTGAGTCTTTTTGGAGTGACAGCTTCTGGCTTTTGGATCTCAGCAGGAACTCCATTTGTTTCCATCTCCCTGGCCTTGCCAGCAGATAAGAGGGAGTATGGAGACACCAACTTGTATCTTGTCTTCACAGGATACCATGGTATCATCCCCCAGTGTCCCATAGGAAACAGGAGTTATTTGGTCACAGTACAGATCTTCGACCAGTAAATAGTCCAGTAAATGGTGCTGAGCACTCCCTTCCAAAGGCAAACAGCTCCAAAGAAATACTTTCAGATGTAAAATTGTCCAAACAGTGATGTTGATTGCAGCATGGCAACACCCACCTCTCATCTCCTAGAGTCTTATCACAAGAAATACCTCAAGAAGCAAGCTTTGAGGCAGAAAACAGAAGGATTCATACAGTGGTCACCAAGCCACTCTCCGTATTCGAAAGTCACAGTAGTCAGGTGAAGTCCTGTGTGACTGGAGAAAAGGCAATGTCACGCTCACATTTAGGAAGGGTAGAAAGGATGACCCAGAGACCTACTGACCTATTAGCCTCATGTCTGAGCCAGGGAAGATCATGGAACTCCAGGAAACAATACAAAAGTGCATGGAAGATTGTGATGTTAGACAGCCAACATGGCTTCACCAGTGACAAGTACTGCCTGACCAAGTTAGTGGCCTTCTATGATGGTATAACTGTCAACAGATAAGAGAAGAACTGCTGTTGTCATCTATCTGGTAAAGTCTTTGACATGGTCACCCATAACATCCTTCTCTCCAAATTTAAAAGATGTGGATTTAATGAGTGAATCATTCAATGGAAAAGGAACGGGTTGTGAGATAGTATCCAGAGAGTGGTAGTTTGGATGGAGATCACTAAATAGTGGTGTTCCTCAGGGGTCAGTACTAGAACTGGTGCTACTTAATTTTTTTTATTTTTTTTTTTTTAATCAAGGACACTGAGAGTGGGATTGAATGCACCCTCTGAAGTTTGGAGATGACAACAAGCTGTGTGGTACAGTTTACGCTCCCAAGAGATGGGCTGCAATCCAGAGACAGACTTAAGAAGTGGGCCTAGGGGAACCTCATGAGGTTCAAGAAATTTAAGTGTAAAGGTTTGCGCCTGGGTTGTGTCAACCCCCTTTATCAATACAAGCCGGGGGACAGGAAGACTGAATATGGCTCTGCCAAAAAGGACCTAAGGATACTGGTGAATGACAAGCTGGACATGAACCAGCAGTGTGCCCTCATAGCCAAGAAAGCCAATCATATCCTGGACTGCATCAAAAGAAGTGTGGTCAGCAGGTCAAGGGAGGTGATCCTCCCCCTCTCCTCTGCACTGGTGAGAAGAGTACCATGTTCAGATGTGGATTCCTCAGTATAGGAGAGACACAAACCTGTTGGCGAATGTCCAGAGAAGGACTACCTACCCTACGGGGACAGGCTGAGAGATCTGAGGCTGTTCAGCCTGGAGAAGAGAAGCTCTAAGGTGATAGTGACATTTCAGTATCTAAAGGGAGACTGTAAGAAGGAAGGGTACAGACTCTTTAGAAGGGTCTGTTGTGATAGGACAAGGGGAAATGGTTTCATACTAAAGAGGGAGGATTTGCATTGAATATAAGGGAAAAGTTTTCTTTTATCGTGAGGGTAATGAGGCACTGGAACAGGTTGCCTAGAGTGGTGGTGGATACTCCATTCTTGGAGATATTCAAGATTAAGCTGGATGGGGATCTGAACAACCTGATTATAGAATAATGAAACTGAAGAATCCTAGAGTTGGAAGGAACCTTTAAAGGTCATACAGTCCAACTCTCCTGCAATGAACAGGGACATTCACAGCTAGATCAGGTAGCCCAGAGCCTGGTCCAGCCTCATCTTGAAAGTCTCCAGGGATGGGGCATCCACTACATCTCTAGGCAAACTGTTCCAGTGCCTCACCATCCACACTGTAAAATAATTTTACTAGAATTTTCAGAAGGGCTTATCAGCTACAGGCAAGTTTGTTTCAGGACTCTTTTCTTTCTTCTCAAAGACGGCATTAATGTTATGAAGTATTGTGTTGTCCTTTTTAAAGTATTTGCTACAGGGCTTTGATCTTTTTTGCATGTGCAAAACTGAGAAGTGCTGACATTATTCTTATGTAGGAAAATGTCACATGGAAACGAGGATATTTCAATACTCTAAGCAAAATAAATGATGCAAATATCTGTTCTTATTTTTTGTTTGGTTGGTTGTTGTTATTGTTCTTTTTTTATATGACCTTCAAGGTATACAAGAAGTTAAGTTAATGCTTAAACTGAGATTGAACAGTATCATTTAATTATCTGTGTTCTGCTTTCTCATTTGGAAAACAACATATCTGTACATAAACAAAAGTCAGTCAAACCTATGTTTTATATTTTGTCTAAATGTTTTTAAGCAGAAACACTAAGAAAAGTGCTGTATTACAGAATAAAAGGATTCAGACTGAATTGATAGAGCAATATCTACAGTTTTTTTGTGTTGGCTACAGCACAATGCCATTAGTCCATTTCCTTTTCCCATAACTGTGGCAGTTACAAAGTTACATGTATGCAAGCCTGTGTTGTTAGAACAAATGTTTCCTATGTTTTCTGGAGAAAAACAAAACAAAACAAAACAAAACAAAACAAAGGCATTTCATGGGCCAAATATATTCTGAATCATTAGCTCAATATTACTCAGCACATATTTGAGGAATATAATCATGGTGCTGTGTAATTATGCACACAAAGATGCCTAGAGCTATTTAAGCAATTTGCTGCACTTTATCTTCTAAACCTGAGGCAATCAGCAACTGATCAAAATCTCATGAAGTCAAGCATGAAGTATGTATGGTCAACTATTTGTGCACTTTGTATCCAGACAACACCTTAGGCATGTTTTATTCTTATTTTTAATTTTATGTTGGTTTTTCTTTTTAATTTTCATTTTGATCTTATTTTCATCTTTATTTCCATTTTTATTTTCACTCTTATTTTCATTTTTTTATTTTTCATAGAATCATAGAACGGCCTGAGTTGAAAAGG
>PPHD01022135.1:0-12974 GCA_002909625.1 Bambusicola thoracicus | reverse complement strand
AAGGTTACTCAGAATGAGCAAAGCCATACCGATCTGCTTGATCAGCTTCCTCCTGAACAGATTTCTGCACTGGATCTCTGTGAACTTCTTGGAAATACATATTTCTGTTACCTGTTTGCTTTTGAATCAATCATATAAAGCATCAAAGCCACAGCCTTTTTAAACACAAGTTTAAAACCTTTGACTTCTAAAGCTATTCTTACACAGCCTATGTTAACTTTTTTACCCCAAACCACCAGAGAACTGAATGGAAAACAGCACCATAATACTTCCTTCATGTGAAATGAAAACCCAGGTCATGGCTGGAAAGCCACAGCATGCTGGAAAGGAACCAAAATGAGCAAACCCAGTACTCACAGCTATGGTGGAGCCATTTTTGCCAACTCCACCTGTGAAGATTACACCAAAGTAGTTTGTACAGGAAAAGATGGTTCCTGCGACAGTACAGAGAGCTGGGAATATTTTCACCTGAATATTCAGGATTGGGATCTTCAATGGAAAAGAGAAAGGAAGTTAAAGTCGCACAAGCACACTAAAGGCAGGTTTAACACTTCTGGTGCACTCAAACACTCCACTTTCCAATGCTCCCTTTGTTGCATTCCTTTTCCCCCCCCCCTCTGCTACGGAGAGGTAAGTTTGTATTGTTATTTACTTTTTTACAAAGCACATCAGAGAATTGTGTAAGAGAATTGTGTATTCTACCAATCGTGCTTCCATCAAGCTTGCCATGAAGTGGGACTCATCTTCAGTCACCTGAAAAGAGCAGCCAAAAGCAAAGAAGCAGATAGAAACAAACCCAGAAGTTACATCACCCAGTCACCAAGTGGGGAGATGGAGGCATCTGTAATCTCTTCTGAAATTGGTAGCAGGATGCACAGCTGCAGCCCACAGTCACACTGGGCAAAGCAAAGGGCACTAGGGGGTGATTAAATAAAGCCCTGTAAGCAGCTGGGTACTGCCTTATAGGCAGGGCAAGGGAAGTGAACAGATCAGACAAGTCATCTCAGAGTCAAGCAAGCCTGGGAGCACAAGCAGTTGGGTTGCTAAGGGGAAAAAGTGAGCGCAGTCAGACCTGAAAAGCGGTTATTTTCTTCACTTAATGACAATGTTTTGAGCAGGAGAAACTAGAAATGAAGACAGTTCAAATAAACCACAGCAAATACATTATGGAAACAGGTTCTGAGACAGAGCTGCACAACAACGCCTTCCACCTCGATCTGTACCACCACTGAAACCTTCCCAGGTTCTTCAATGAGCAACTGCAGCACTCAACCAAACTAACACTTGGCCCCCAGCAGCAAGGAGCCCAACCACAAACAGAAGCCCAAAGGAGGTCATGCTGTTTCTATTTTTCAGTTGTACTCAGTATAGCTTTTAGCAGATAGGGATCACTAATTTTTCTGCTGTGTTGAACATGTTATTGTGCTTAACAGCTTAATCTCCTGATCTTTTCAGGGCTGTATGTGGCAGTGTTAACTCCTCACTGGTACGCATTCTCTGAAAGACAGTAAAGAAAGAAGAATGGCTAGCAAACAAGAGGCAGGTTGCCACAGAGTGGAATGTTAATTGCAATCATCCATTAATGTTAGGCACAGAACCTGGGAAGGTCTCACCTCTGGTTAAGGAAGGTGCTGCCATGGTGAATGTGCTTTTCTGCCAAGAGGAAGAAAGCAACGGTGTGCCCCGTATGGAACTGAGAGATTAAAGCTGAAGCTTCCCAAAGAAAAGGGGATTTTGCTGGGAAGAAAAAGTCTCTGAAGTGACTGATTCAAAGAGAAAGGCTATGCTGCACAGAGAGCTGCTCTGAAGCAGGGCACGTCCTGGCTAAGCAAGCATACCAAGGGCTGGTTGGGAAAAGCAAACATGTTAATAAAAAGCAAGTGGCAACAGGAAAAGAATGGATTAAAGAATGCTTGCTGGGGAATGAATTCAAGCAAATTGTTCAACAGAAGACAAACCTCAGGCCTGCAGACTCACCATGGATTCCTCCAGACGCCATCACAGTTGTGTGAGGTTAAAACAGAACTGGGAAGCAGCCAGGTGTGAGCAGCAGCCAGAGGGACCCACACGACCTGCGTCTGCTCACTTTACTCACAGCTTTGCAAATGAGATCTCAGCTGCAGAGCTGCTCCTCATCCACTGAGACAACGGAGCAGCAGCAGCTGTCAGGCAGCACCTGGACACACTGAAAGAACCCCACACTGACACAGCACAGGCAGCTCCCAGAGCAGACAAAGCCAATGAAAGCAACAATTGACCAAATACACAACTCTGCATTCAGCAAATTGGGATTGTTTTGCTTGTCACACATTAGCATCAGAAAGTGGAATGTTTGAGCACACAACCACACGTTTTACTCCATTTACTTCCCCTCCCCAAGAAGCAAATCCCAATAACAAAGCACCAATTTTGCTGTGATAGGAAACATTAAATAGGGGTGGTTTCCTTATGTGATATATTTTGCTCTCCAAGTAGCAAACAGCGTTCATCTCTGTAAATAACAGCAATCCCACATGGAGAGAAAGGAAAACTCCTAATTGCCATGGGAAGCCTGAAGGCATTTATTCTCTGGGGAGATTCCTCCACAATCCCAGTGCTGGACTTCAAAATAGCATTGGGAATTTGTTCCACCAAATGCTGCAACACAGCACTTCCCATAGACTTCATGATTCTGCTGGAAAAAAAAAAAACCTTACTAACCCAAACTTCGTCCTGCCCCACACCATGCCACAGGTTGCTGTGGCAGAAGTTGTTATTTTTCTGCTTTCCTTTCAAAAAGAGAGAAAAGGAAACAGAATAAATTGGGAAATCCCCCCCTAGGAAGCTAAGCAATAGCTGCATGGATGTCGGTGGCAGTAATGGCTTCAGAGAAGTCTGGCACCAGAAGCATGACCTGCAGCCTCACTGCTTCAGTAAAGAGCTCTATCCCTGCTGGTGCTCTTCATGCACTTTGCAGCATCACTCATGTAATTTCTGGGGGTGTTTCAGCTCAAACCAAAAGCACACGCAGCAAAATGGAGGCAACCAAGGTTAGCTCCTCGTGCCAGACGTTCTCTCCAACATTAGAGGGTTCGTTCCTCTGGTTTTAGGAAGCAGATTAGGAAAAAGAAAATCAATCAGTAATTTGGGGTGACATGATTCAGTATTTGACCATCTCTTGGTTTTATGGCAAATCAAGACTCCCTCATCCACCTTCAGAACAATGTTCTGAGCACACAAACATGATCAATATCCAGGAAAGAAAACATTCCAGGAAATCAATCCTTTGGAAGTTACTTCTAGACATCTGTTTCTGTTTAATATATATGTGCGCATATTTACATACATTCAGAGGCCCAGTGTGGCTTCATGGATGCTGATCCAATAGAATACATAACATGTGGGTGACACTGCCTTGCAGCAGCAGCTGAGCTGCCCTGTGAAGCCCACAGGACCCACCTGCACCCAGGCTCAGTCTGAATGGTCTTTTTAAGGATGACCAATTTGTTTTGTGTTGTTGCCATCACCTAAGCAGGAGCTGTGAAGCACACTCAGGCCAAATTATCTACTGATGGTGCCCATGATCTCCAAAGCTCTCCTCCATACCATCAGTCCAATTCAGTACTCTCCTGATCTAGCTTGTGGCATGAAACGCATTCAAGTTTTGGCCAGCTCACTCAAAGGAAGCTGGGCAAAGATGCATTTAAGTTTGGGAAACATTTGGTAGCTTCCTACCTGCAAAATATGACAAAATACAAAATAAAGGAAAATAAAGGTGGCTTTGTTTTTTTTAAATGAGCTCTGGTAAAACCAGAGTGTACAATTATTGCCATTTCATTGCTAATTATGAGGAAAGGGAAAGACCTCCCTCGCAAAGGAAGGCTGCAGGCAGGTGGTTCTTCCAGGTGTCTATGAGATTATTCATAAAGGATAAAGATAAGAACATGAACAAAATTACCAGAGATTGCCAAAAAGGTGGTCCTCCAATCACTGCCAGTAAATGCATGATTATTATGAAGATTTGCACTTCAGTCACATCAATTCTGATTAAGCACAGAAAGCCAAAAAGAAAAGCAGAATTACTCAAAGCAATTTCAAGTCAATTATCTGCAAGCTCGGCAGCCGCCCTCTATCATGCACAGTGTAAAGAACTTCAAGGTCCTGAGGAAAACAGAAGAGGCATCAATACCTTCAAAAGCAAAAATATCTTTTAGTTTTACTGTTAAAAGTAAAAGCCATGCTGTTTTACACTTTTTGATTCTCACGGTGCAATAAAAATCCATTTTGCCCTTAATTTTGTTTCAGCTGAGCACTGCCAGTTGCAGAAGTATTCAGTTTTAACCTTGCCCACAAAAAAAAAAAAACAGATGGTAATATTTGAAAGACACTTTTAGCCACTATTAGGTCTTCTACTGTATTATTTCCCCAATGAACGTTCTCTCTGAAAAGCATCACGCTTGAAAACAAAACATGAATCCCTGAAGAGGGATGCACACATAAGGCACAGACAGCTGCAATGCTGCAGCTCACACAGTGCAGCATCCAGCAGTGAGAGCTGCAGCAGGGCAGGAAGGAAAGGCTTCCAGAAAAGACTGAGTTTAAGTCTTTGTTTTAAAGATCATAGGACAATAAGAAGTCTGAGCTAGCAAGAAGGAAACCCAAAGCCATACAAAGCAGCTCCAGAAATAGGAGTCAAACACGGAAACAAAATGCAAAGAGGACTCTGGTGTGTGATACGGAGCCATGCAATGTCATCTCATACTCAGATATTGGATCACAAATAACCCTTTGGGCCTATTTCAAACATTTATGGCACACACGTTGGAAAAGGAGAGGTGGTACCTGCACAAGGAGAGAGAAAGTGGCATTTAGCAACCAGAGCAGAAGCCCTGGGTTGTGCAGCCCCCGGTGGTATTACAGCAGCACAGCCTGGTACTGCACACAGACCTGCAGGAAACCATTTCAAAGCAAGAAGGGAATGAGCCAGTTCAAAGCCCGATTCTATTTTCTCCTTGTGTTTGTATGTTTAAATGCTATGGTGAACATCCTAAGAAAAACAAATGGGAAAAACTAGCAGCAGAAGCCCTGCAGCTCGAGTACAGGGGTTCATAACAGCCTCTCCTCTGGGATATTTTCAGCAATCACTTGGGGCCACACTTCCCCTAACCTGACAGTTTTCTGCCTGCTGTTTCCTGATAAATTGAGTCATGTCAGCATTGCCCAAACAGTTTGTGTCGCTCAGCTGATGTGGAGATGTATGGCACAACACGTAGCTGCTCCCCAGAACCTATGGAACAAAGATGAAACAGTTCCCCCAGACATGCCCACACTACAATAGAGGGATGTAGAGTTAATGCAGAGTTCCTCAACAAAGCAGTTTAGCTCCAAAGATTACCTTGTCAAATAAACGAAGGACTGTTTCATCTTCTACAAAACAAACAGAGGACCCCAAATTAAGCTTTTAAAGAACAAAGAGCAGAATGAAGGCAAAGCTACAAAGAACCCAGACCTGGTTTAACCACCTCAGAATGCCTCAACAGAGCCTTTAATTGCCAGGCTGGGAAAAAAACACTGAAAGTGACTGATAGCTCACTGTGCTAAGAAAGAACAACAAATAGGAGCTCTACAGAATAGAGCACAGCAAGCAGGGACTGGGTCAAATGACACCAACAACTGCATGCTCCGGTGAGAGCTCAATAAAGATTAACTGAGAATACCTGAGGGCTTTAGAACACGAAGCCAGAGAAGTGTGGAAGCTGTTGAGTTTACAGGGTGCTTTTCACACTGTGCTGCTGGTGTTCCCGACCCCATGTGGCAGCAGCACTCCTGAGGCTGCTGAAGGTGCTCACCAACTCCTGCAGCAGGAGTGCACACATTGCAACACACCTCACCTGCTCACCTGCCCTGCCTCACCATGCCAACCTCACATTTACCACTTCTCTGCCAGAACAGCAGATTATCAGGAAGTATTTTAACACTTCCTATAGAAGGGCTGAGCACTTTCCAGATCTGTTTTACCTTCAGCTCCCTCATGACAGCTCCTGTAGATGCAGCATATGCAGCACTGCTAGCACCTGGTTACAGCTCCTGCTTCTGGGCTATGAGAAACAGCAAAGTGTGAGTGAAACACTGCACCAAGTCACATGCCACCATTAGTCACTGCAGGGTGACAGTGCAGAGCTGTGGGAAGAGGTGTGCAGAGCTGCAGCTCCTCAGTCCTGCACATTTACACTTCACAATATAGTCAGCCTAGTAAACTATTATTTAACTTGAATCCTAATGACTTTGAGGGTTTTTTTTTTTACTATTAAAAACCTAGCTAATCTTCTAAATAATCTCTCCATAAGATAGAATTGTAAGCAAACCCCATTAGCAATTTTTAGCATTTTTTTTCTCCTCCTTAATGCATTGAAAGGCCTTCTGCCAGCACATGCAACTGCAAAGCTTGGCTATGGTGCAGGAACCCATGCACCCCATATTGTGCCCCTTTGGCAGCAGCTCCAGGACAGGGCTATGATTATACCTCCTCATCAAAAATGACTGCCACCTGAAACAGCTATCGGATGTGAAATAGCATGAATAGCAATTTCCTGTAGCTTATCCATTTCAGAGACAGAGCAACACTGGAATGAAATCTATACCATCGATCTTAAACTGCAAAATAAGCGTGATGCTGTCTGTGTGCTAGGCAAATCACCTGGAAGCAGCAGCAGCACCTTCACTTATTAGTTAAGACTAAAAATACAGGTGCCAGAGGGCATCCAAATGCAAGAATTTCAGATGATTAAGGCTGCTCTGGAATTTGGCATGCCTACAATTAGTGCATGCGGTGGGAATTGTCACAGGTGAACACTCCACGTTCTGCCATTGGAGGACAAGAAGCAGAACTCACACCCACTGCACACAGCAGTGCCAGCAAGCAGCATTTATTTGTGAAGCATGGCAAGGCATCCTTCCCAAGGGTGGGGTCATTGGAGGAGTCTAGACAGACATCTCCATTAGTTCCTCCCCAGCTGTGCAAAGGGACACAACTCTTCCCTCTCCCCTGCAATGCACCCATTCTAATCTACTCACTTTCCTTACACAACTTGGGTTGATTCCTCTCACACAACCCCCATACCAAGCAGCTGCTGCTGAAGTTTCTGAACCTTCTAGTACTGCAGCAGGGTAAGAATCTTGATAGAACTCTTCCTTCCTTCCACTCATTACCTGCTTCATTGCCATTTCCTGAAACTAAGTATTTGTGAAAGTATTCCCAGCCTCCCACAGACTGCCAATGAAGTGTTTAAGGAGATCAGCTGAGCCTTCACAACACACTGACCTGACACTGCCCAGGGGATACTGCACATACCTGGCTGCTAATACCACTGGATTTAAAGCAGATATTGAGCTGAAACACTGCATGGAAAATAAAAATGAAAGAAGGGTATAATACTCATCAGGACAGCTTTAATTAAGGACATGCAAGTCTGTGAAATATAGAAGATTTTCATTTTAAAGTCTGTTGCAGTTCTGAGAATGCTATCACAGGGCCATCCTTATATCCCCAGAGGATTCAAGGAAAACTCCTGGCAAATAATCCAGGAGAAACAAAAACTCAAAACCCTTAACTCACATCCTATTAGTGGCATCTTATCACAGGGAGGAGGGAGCAGGCCATGCTGGTACACAACACTAGAAAAGCTGAAATAAGAAAGAGAAGTCCTTCCTGAAGGATAGCAAAGCAGCAGAAAGCACTCTGAGAATCCAGACAGGCAGAAAGTGAAGTCACTTCATGAAGCTACAAGCACAGTTAAGAGATTGGAAGATGAGGGTGAAGCCGTACAGCTCAAGAGAGGCATTTCTAAGCAGTAACCACCAGCTCTGTGCTAACACACAGCATACAGCTCCCTTAATGAGCTCAGTTCTTATCTTTTTCCCCCCCGCAGTGAGATGGTATGTAAAGAAATACCTCTCCACAGCTTCTTACAGCACACTGACAGAGCTGCTTCCACGACCCTTGTTATCTGGGCGAAGGCCTGCGACAAAACAAGCAATGCTCACAGCAAGCTGTTCCTCTCCAGGGCAGCCTTGCTTTGTTTCCAAGCAAAACCAGGATGCTTTCAGAGAAAAACCATGTTGTTAGATTGGATTTTTACTGCTCTTTCATACTTGCAAACATTTCCTCCTGCTCTTACAGCAGGTGTGAAATACCCTCGGAAAGATGCGCTTCCTATCCCAGTTACTCTGTGCATGACAAAGGTGCTGGCGAGACTCAGTCCATGCCACCACTGCTGGGAGCATTAAGGCTTTACCGTGTAGTTCCAGAACAGGGGCCCCAGGGTTCCTGTGAGGAGCTGCATGACTATTGTACAGAGCACCGACTCTGTAACATCAAATCTACACGCGAGGGAAAGAAACAGTTCAAAACATTTATTTTTGAAGCACTTTGGTTTTGCTGAACCCATCAGAGCAGATTTGCATTGGAGGTGTAAAATAAGATGCAGAAAACTACTAATGCCATCTTATAAGAGTGATTGCTGAGAACACTTAAAGGGCGGTTGCTAAAGCCCTCTCTCTCAAGAAGTGACAGTATTATTGCATTTAAAGTGCCATCACCTATGTGGCATTTGCACACAGACTTTATATACAGTTCAGTGCTCTACTCAGCACGTGAGAAAGTGTGATCATTATTGGATAAGGAAACAATTAAACTCCTTGCTCCAGGTCACAACAATTAAGAACAACCCAAGACCTTCCCATCCTCAAACCCATACACCATGAAATACTGCAGTGCTAACAGGTCCTTCTTAGGGCAGTGCTTCACAAAGTCCATTCAGAACAGCAGCAACTGACATGCCCCATGGTGATGAAGAGAGCAGAGCAGCACAGGTCATTGAGCACAGTGTGCTTTGCCATCCCATGCCCCAATTTCCATCTGATACCCATTTTCTGTTTCACTATCACAGTCAGTGACTGAGGAGATCTAAAATTCTTGTTCTAGGGAACACAGGAAGAGAAAGTTGCACACAACATATGACTTGGGCATTTCTGAACAGCTACACTTTCCTTTTCTTCCTATGTTACTCAATATTTGTAATTTATACATGACTTTTTTTCCTAAACATTACCCAGGAAAGCTCAACAAAGAGACTACTGACGTTGGCATGTGCTTAACTTTGCTTAGATGTTGGCAGCAAGAAGGCTTTTGTGTGCTGGCTGCTTTGCCAGGTTACTTCATCAAGCTGGTAAGAGCCCTGAGCCAATTAATGCACAACTGATTAGTCATACATCAAAAATACACACTTGTCAGTGCTAATTTATTGAGCACATTGAATGTGCAGTTTCTGGAAGGCTCTGTTTGATGAAACAACTCACTGGGCTTTACAAGTGTCACCCTGAATCAAGTTGCAGTTTAGAAACAGCTGCAGTCAATTCTTGTCCATAATGGTGAACTAAAAGGATTTCAAAGTTAAGAGATTTCCTGAGGAGAAGTGAACCAACCAAGAACAGGAAACAGACACTTACACTGCCCTGAAATCACGTCAGTCAGCACTGACACAGCCCTTCTGCTGTGCACAGCTACGGGGGGGAGATTTGTACACTCCTCCTCTATGTGCAGAACTCCCTGCAACAGCCCCAGGCAGCACAAGGCAGATAAGAGCAGCACTCCTGTCCCATCAGAAAATGGAACTGATGAAGCTGGGAAATTGACGGGGCTGTGTTTATTGCTTAAAATTCTGCATAGCAGCACTCCACTCTGAGAAATGATTCTTCAATCTGTCGCATCCCTGTCTATCAAGTGCACAGTGGGATCACTCAGGCTGAGCAACAACCTACAAATCTGAGCATGAGACAAAAGTGTGTTTTCTTAAGGGAAGCATTGCAGCCTGAGAAGAATGTTCATCATCACAACACAGAAGAAAAAGGCTGTGAGACACACACTGGAATTCAAATGCTTTGTTTTATGGGATATTACAGATTTTAGTCTCATCCCATTCCAATCTACTATTTTCACGTGGGTGTAATGAAATATAAAGCACTTACCAGAGAGGGAGGCTTCATTCTGGCTGGTTTCTGAAATGCAGCCCCAGTTACTGCTCTTTCCTTTCTATCTCAGCAGTCATACAGCAGGAGGGCTCAGAAGGATAACCAACTGGAACTTCTGGAACTGCTCCTTCCTCTCAGCATTTACTGCTTTGCTATTATAAAACATCCTTAGAAACTAATTTCCATTGTTTGTATATTACACACAACTAGTGCCAACTTTCCATGTTTCAGTTCAGCAGGGTTAGGGTAAACCCAGTGAATAACTCACAGGAGAAGTGATGGAAATCATGATGTAGCAACATCCTCATGTCTCTGGGTGGCCTCCAGTGATCTCAGCACTACCCATCAAGCTCAGCACTGCTGAGTGTGGAGGACTCCCTTCTGTTCTGTCTGTGCTGCACCAGCATCTCTGCTGTGGTCCATGTCCCTTAAACAGCACCTGAGTTGCAATGCAGAATCTAACTCTGCTCCAACACTAAGAGCCCCAGCTTCACTTCTAACCGCCCTGGATTTGAGACAGCTCCTGCAGAGTCAGGCTGCCTCCACACTGGCCTTGCAAGGTTAGATGCAGTACTAAGTCTGCAGCAACAGCTTCTAACATATTCCTTAAAACCAGAGTAATGAGCAGCTGCAGTACAGAATCCAAGCAGGATGAGCCTGGGTCTAGAACTAGAGCTAGTCATCACAACAGCACAGCTAACAGCAGGCAAATTCCATTCAGGTTTTGTGCCCCAATACCACTGAGTGCCCTCCATTTCTGCAGGACGTCCCCAGGACAGACCTGCTCCACACAGACATGTGGAAGTCCAACCGGATGTCACAGCTTGATTTCTGTGACACAGGAGATGCAGTTTTCCAAACCAGAGATGCCCCAGCTATGGCACAGCTGCACTCACCCAGCACTAAGCCTGAAACAGAGCACACTCTGCATTGTGGCACAGCTATTCCACAACCCAAAGAAACCAGGACAGGACAACAACTATTTGCACTGCTAGAATATCATGTTACCCTACACTTCAAACCACCCTTCTGCTCCTTCAGCAGCACAGCACATCCCTGCTCTCCCACGAGCACATTCCCAGGGGAGAGGTTTGCCTCCGAACAAAGCCTCCATACAAACACTAGCCATGCTGTTTGCTCCCTGCTGCCCCCTGCACTGTTGACGTTGCTACAATGACTTGTACTGTAACATACCCAGCCCGGAAAGGGATCCAGGTTCCTCACTGTGGATGCTTACACAATACTGACCTCTAGCGACTCAATCACTGAACCAAACGGCCCTGAGAAGGGCATCAGCTGCCAAGCTCTAATGAAAAGATTAATATTAAATATAAAGATGGAGACAAATCACTGGAATCACAGTCTCAATAAGCCTAGAGCGTCCAAGCTGGCTCTGATGATGTCGAGGGGAGAAAGAACCAAAGCAGCTGGTGTGTTCAGTAATTCAGTTTTTGGTCTCTACCTGCAATAAATACTCCATAGCAGTTTAGCAGAAGCAATCTGATTTTCTCCTCCTTCAGGGCAAACGCTGCTGCTCTGCAGATGGACTTTATCAGCAAGCCAAGTTGATTATAGGCTTAACCGTTCAAACTTGAACTGTGTTTAAGCAGAAAAGTAATAATCTGTCTTTAGCAGCCTGTTGCTTTTCTGAGCCCCTCGCAGTTTGCCTACTGAACCAATCTCTGTAATTAAATCCAGTTTGAAGTTGCACCTGAGGATACAGACAGGAACAAAACACTGCACACTAAAACCTCCTCTGCCCATTCCAACAGCTATTTCTGATTCCACTTAAGAGCACAAATAACAAAGCCCACATGTGCCTGCAAATCTGAAGAGGTAGGTGCACTATTGACTTGTATTCAGCCTTACATTAGGAGAAATGGAAGACTCAGAAAACAGAAATTTCTAACAGTGAGAATCAGCTCACAGAATAAATGGGCTCAGCTTTTTTCACCATAGAAATGAATGCCAGCTTGTGGCAGCCTATTAACCTTACGACACCGGGCAAATGAAGAAACAGATGTGTTTACAACACAACGTAGGCTGTTATCTGAATTGCCTTCTCTAGATTAGCTACATACTGATGGATCGAGTTTTCATAACATACAGCCATGGAGAACAGCAGCATCTGCTGCAGCATGAAGATCCTCACCAAAGCTAAAAGCAAGGTTACGGTGAACACCAGGAGTAACATCCACATCTGCTCAGAGCACAGGGATGTGCCAGGAAGCTTTGACACCTACATCTGCAAAGTCAAGCACATGCCAAGGTTTTTTTGCCCTTTGACTGATAAGAGGAAATCTGCCATTATCAGCACCTCCCGATGCTCAAAGGGAGCTACAAAGCATTCGGTATGGAGAGCTTCAGTACAGCATGACAGAAAAAAGCCTAAAAAGCAGCCCAAGCTCTGAGCCAGGTGCCTCATTAGCACTCTGCCCATAAGAACAGTGTCAGACCAGAGGTCCATAACTGCACTGCTTTAGCACTGAGTAGCTACAGGTGAGTAACAACAGATCAAAAATGAACAGTACACATTGTAGCACTGCTTCAAAATCCCATATAAACTATGGGTGAATTTCAGAGGTTTCCAGATTCAAATTCATTCTGCAGCTTATTTACTTGAAATAAATTTTAGATTACAACATCTTTGAGCACAAACAAGTACACATTCCACATGAAGGCTAACAAATCCCATCAATCAGTCCTCACACACAAGTCAATGCAGCTTCAGCTGCTGGCTTTCCAGGCATCACATTTCCATATCATTACTGACAGAACAATAATCTACAGTAAAATAGATACAGAAATTCAAGGTGCAGTCACAACATCAATTAATACACTGCCTTTAAGAGTTATGCTGCATAGTAAAGACACAGTAAAGTATATCACCAGAAGTAACACCAAGAGTGAGGTCGTTAAGGCAGATTGCCACCACCTGACAAAGCTTTAACACCTCAGAGGTGAAG
>PPHD01022134.1:0-12974 GCA_002909625.1 Bambusicola thoracicus | reverse complement strand
AAACACAAAAGGAAAAACAAAAAACTTGTAAAGACACCAAGATAGCAAAATTGGTTTTAGGTCTGTAAAAATCAAACATAATTCTGATATCTTTTTGACGATGATGGCTTACTGTGGGACTCAGCTTCCAAGCCCACTAAACAGGAAGGAGTACAGTGCTCTAAACTAAGGAGAGCAACAGTTTGTTAAATGAGGGTAAAATTCTTAATGTCATCAGGTCCTCAGCAATGTATTTGCAACAAATGTTTAGGAAACTTTGTGATATTCAGAAGTATCCTCTTGCTGCACGTTTTGCCCCTGATTCAACATCATTTTCCCATCTTCAACATGCCAGATTTATCCAACTCAGAATGTACCCATGTTAAACTCAGTAGCATCTGCAGTATAGCATCTGCCTACTCTGGATTCAAGTGGAATGGGGGGTAAGATGAGAAAGGAAGACAGATCATGTTTCAGTGCAGTGAGAAAATCAGAACAAAAGCTTTAAGAAAAGGATAATCCGTGTCTTGAGAGCTTAGATTATCACAGTACCTCAAACTGCAATAACCCTGTTTTCTTCATGCTGTTCAACATGCACTGAAGTGTCTATGGGGAGTTCAGAATGGATACTGTTGTCTCAAGAATTGTCTGTGTATGTAAACTGTTCAGTGCAGTGCCTGAGGTTTTCTATCTCTGTCCCACAGAACAGTGAAAAGTTCAGGTGCAGCTGATTCAGTAATGACACTGACTACAATCAAGTCTGAAAATAAAACTAATAACATAAAAATAAACTCCAGTCTCAGTGGATGCACCTATATAAAAAGGGACACCATATCAATGGCATGAAAAATTCTAGTTCTTAGTGAAGTATAAAGGCTTGTATTGAAAAAAAAAAAAAAAAAAAAAAAGCATAAATTTCAATATATCTTTTAGTCAAAAACTGACTCCCTTCTTCAACATGTATCTACACAAGTGTCACAAGTCAAAGCACACTGAGCTTTTCTACACCATAGAAGTAAACCAAAAAACACTTATCGGCAGTAGGAGGCTTTGGATCTCACCCTAAAGGTCAGACTATGACATCTTAACCAGTTTAAGCAGATTCTAACTGAGAGTTGTTTCGGGGATCTCTATAGAACTGTCACAGAGCATGGCTCAGTTTGAATTGGATGGCAGTAACACAGTCCTTAGAAACCTAACATGGCTGAATGAGTCTGTGCATTAGAAGAACACTCACACTGTCACTAGATAAGGAGTCCTGACACATTTATAAGCATTCTTTATAAAATATTCTTAATTCCTTTGAGGATGAAAATCTCTCCAAAAGGATAATTACTAATCACGCTGATAACTAATGTACAAAATTGATCCTGGTAAAAAGCAAGACTTTTTCCAATTCTTTTAATAGAAATGGGAATTTGCCATCTTGACCTTTCAAGGCAATGTACCGCAGGGCATAAGCAAGAAATTTAAAATACTCTCTGAACAGTGATGCAGCCTGTAATGCTTAAGGTTGTTTGGACAGAATAAAAGCACCAATTCAAAAAGCCAGATTTAGCCAAGGGAGAATTTCACAACTTTCAGCAAATGAACACAAAAACAAATGGCGAATAAAGAGTTCCTGAGACAGACACCAAGCAGATCCAAAATGCCCAGGCCATCACAGTGCAGAGATACATGGAAGCTGAGGCCACCCTCTGAGGCAGCATGGCTCTCGACTGACAGCAACCCCCTCTCTTAGCTACCCATAGTTATACACCACTTAATCCCTAAAACTAGACTGCTTTTTGGAATTAACAGCCTGCCCTATGGCCCTCTCCACTTCTGATACTATTGATAATACTCTGATACTCCATTATGATACTTGGGGGAGGGCGGGAGAAGTGGACTTGCAGATGTGGTAGTTGCAATGCAAAGATCTTAACTGAGATCTTAACTAATTCAAGTAATCCAAATTTAGAAGTGGTGTCCATAAACTCTAATGCATATATGCACACTTCCAGGAGAAGCTTGGCAGTATGGTAATTAACTCTGTATACAAATATATCATGTGATTAAGAAGATGTGTACAGTGATGGTTAGGTGCCTTTGTGCATGATATTGCGCAAGATACAGAAGCAGTTCCAACTGTGGATTTGAATTAAGGAGACTCTTTGGTGCAGCCTAATCCTCATTATGACTGAAAGGGAACTGATACAAGTGGAGCACAGGCCAAAAGACAGGGTTTGCCAGGGCACCCAAAGCCTCCAGAGAAAAACAAATTCCAGGTCATGTTATAAGGTTTATGGTTTTATCAGTGCATACGGTATGGTACTGCATAATAAATACAGTGTGTCTAGGAAAGATGAACGACTACCCCCAAAAACTCTGAGGTAGAGAAACATGAACTCAGTACAATATGAAGGTTTTAATGCTTTTTTTTTTTTTTTAATTAATTAAATTTATCAAAGCTTCTATGAAAACATATTGCTTAGGAATATAGGTCTTAGGTCTCACCCATAAACTTCCAAGTCATAAATTTGTTATTCAATGTTTGCATTTGTTAATCAGGTATAAGGATGTGTCCTAGTATCAAAAGGCACTGAGAAAGTGATACAAAGGATACACATCCTTTGCCATTCACTGAACAGCAGTCACAATTGCATACATGACTTCTTGATGTTAAAGGCAAAAATGTCACAGTAAGCATCCCATTTAGAAAAGAAGCAAAACTGAGTAAGGAGGAGGATGACAGTTTGCAAACAGAAAACAAATTACCATTATCACCTCAGGTTTCATCAACTCCAGCAGTTCCAATGAGGAGATGAGAATGCCCAGGTTCATCAAGCCCAAGATACATGCAGACAAGTGCCCTGTTTCCAACAGCACCACATAACAAGTGCTTATGGAAAAAGTTTCAGCGACAGTATTAAGTGCAGGGTAAGGTTTTTTAATACACCCTTCCAGATGCAAGTAGCTTAAGAGGTTTCCTGAATCAAACCTAGCCTCTCCACGAACCTATCTTCCACTTCTTCATCTAATTGCACTTTCAATACGTTCAAGCACTCGGCCTACAGAGGGTTCTGGAACAACGAGCTGTATGATTTAATGACACTTAATTGCATTAGAAAAGTTGTGCTTTAGTTATTTTTGTTTGTTTTTAATTGTCGAATGTTTGCTACTTTGTTTATAAGAAAGAGTATAACCACTTCTTATTCACTTTTTCTATACCACACATAATTGTATGAAGCTGTATGATATCATACCTCAGTCATCTGTTTGCAAGCGGAAGAACCTTTGTTCCTCAGCCCCACCTTGCACAAAGCCACCCCATATCCCAGTTTTTTCCAGTTCTACCAGACTCATTTGAGTATTCACAACAGGTTCAACCAATCATGTCTGCAAAGGAACAGGGACACTTCATGTCTCATTCTTGTTTTCTTTCCTGCTAAGTAGTAACATTTTATTGGTTTTTATGACTGGCGGCGAATATTAAAGATGTTCTGCAGAGAAGTTTCAACAATAAATCACTGGGCTTTTTTCTTGTTCTTTTTTGGAGCGATAGCAGTTGATTTGGATGTTATTCCCGTCAATAGACAGCTATATGTACTATCCATCCTGTCATCACCCAGACATTCAATATTATGCGATTATTCATGGTTCTTTGTGGCAGTCAAGATTTCACAAGCTGACAGCAAGGCTGAGGTGAGAAGGCTCTTCTGCACCTCCTGCTCAGGGCAGGGTCTGCTACAGCAGGTTGCTTAGGCCCATGTCCTCTCAAGCTCTGAGAATCTCCCAGATTGGAGACTCTAGCACCACTGGGGAATCTGTGCCAGTGTTTGGCCATCCTCAGTGTGAACAAATACTTGATCATACTTCAGCGGAATTTCCTGCGTTCCATTTTGTACCCATTGCATCTTGACCCGTCACCACATACTGCAGAGAACAGCCTGGCTCAGTTTTCTTTACTACTCCCATTAGGTGTTTATATACACTGATAAGATCCCCCTGAGACCTCCCTGGGGGAGACCTCATTGCGGCCTTCCAGTACTTGAACGGAGCGTATAAACAAGAGGGGGAATGGTTGTTTACGAGGATGAGTAGTGATAGGACAAGGGGGAATGGTTTTAAACTCATATGGGGAGGTTTAGGTTGGATATTAGGAATATAAGGATATTGGATATTAGGAAGAAGTTTTTCACCCAGAAGTGGTGACACACTGGAACAGGTTGCCCAAGGAGGCTGTGGATGCCTCATCCCTGGAGGCATTCAAGGCCAGGCTGGATGTGGCTCTGGGCAGCCTGGTCTGGTGGTTGGCAACCCTGCACATGGTAGGGGGGTTGAAACTCCATGATCACTGTGGTCCTCTTCAACCCAGGCCATTCTACGATTATGATTCTGAGCCTTCCCCTCTCCAGGCTGAGCAGTCCCTGCTCTCTCAGCCTTTCTTGGTGGGTCAGATCTTCAAGCCCCTTTATCACCAGTAGTCAGATCAGTTTGACTGTCCTATATTCATTTGTGCAAAATGCATCATCTTACTGTTCAGCCTTTTTCTGTAACAGTATTTTATAAATACTCTGAACATACCTCTACGGGATCAGGAGTCCCTTTCTTCCATCCCAGAGCTGATAAATGATTCCTAAATGTTGATTTTTGCTTCCTAATCGGCTACTAAACTACAAGAGAACTCTCTCTTATCTACTTTAAAATCTTTTGGCAGGAGACTTGCCAAAAGCTTTTGAAAACCAACATTTAATTAATTCACACGGTTCTTGAATACTTCAAAGCATTTAATAACTTGCCATGTTGAAAAAGACTGCACCAACTTTTCCAAAGCTTATCACCACATATTTAACTCTGTGTTTATTATAACGCCTGCCAATAACTGAAGCGAACAGTTACAATCTTTAAAGCCACTTGTTAAAATGAGGATGCTTTTTTTTCATTCTTCCTCAAAACTTACGAAAGAACTTCCCGCAGTGATCCACTCTCTGTCACTTTGTTAACTGATACATTTCGGACAAGGTTCTTTACCACTGGAGAACATGTTATTCCAGAATCCCAGCAGGAAGGTGCATTTCTGCTCCCTGACTTCACTTCAAAGCAGATTTAAAGAAGGTCTACGTCACTAAACTATAGAGAGTTTATATAACTTTATATGATAAAAAAAAATGCATACAATGTACATAGGTCACTTTGAAAGTAATGCATCCTCTTTCTTTCCATGGAAACTACACCAGGTAGGAAGAGCATAATAGCACTATTTGATAGAGCAAATTCTCAGCTACAAAACACTTCTATTCAGCATCATTTGTTATGCATTTTCACCAGTGATAAACAGGAGTCTGCATGCCATGCATTCTCTGTACCCTTGATAAGCTTGTTGTCCTTCAAACCCCTTCAATTTTTATGCTATCCATTTTTAAATAAGCAGATAGGAACTCAGGCCAGTACTTACAGTGTAAGCATATGAAGGATTTATACAGCCCCAAATTCAGTCTGTTTTGTTTGTTCATTTTTTATTAACTTCTAATATTAGATTTTTCACCTGCTACTGAGCACTGACATTTCATAGAGCGGTCAATTGTAGCCCTAAGATCTTCCTCTGAAGTGATGGTGGTCAGCACAAAAGCCATCATTTCAAGACTTTTCCCTATGTTTTGCATTTCTCTCCCTGTCTATCACACCATATTTGTCTGCACTAAATTTCATGTGCCTTTGAACACCACGTATTCAGCCTCTTATGGTCTTTCTGCAGTTCCTCACAGATAGCACTGGTCCTTTACCACCCTGAATAATCTAATACAGCGGGAAAGACTTGACACTTCACTATTTGCCCCTTCTCTAGAATTGCACATTGAAAGCATGGGCTGTAATACTGAACTCCAGGGGTGACACATCCTTTACTGTGAAAACAGACGTTTATGTTTGTGTTCTACCACAATATTGTGTAATTGTGTAATACCACACAATCTGTGAATATTATGATATTTCTTCTTATCCTTTGGAACATGTTGTATCCTTAAGAACCTGAAGGTATTTTGCTTTATGGCTTCTAGAAATCCAAACAAACTATATTAACCTGAAACTCTCTCATTCACTCACCTTTTTTTACAAACTCAGTTAATCCAAGCATTTTATCATCTACTATTTTTTTCCTACATTTTTCCTAACCCTGGTAACAGTGTACTAAAATGTTAAAAAGTGAACTGAATGCCAATTACAACACTATCTGCCTGCATTTCTGCAGCCTTCTTACTCAGTAAAGGAAAACCTTACGCAGTCCAAAAGGCTGGTGACTTCTGGATGTTTCCTGACTACTCCTACAACCCATTCAGGCCTAACAAAACACGGCAAAAATTAGGAAGACAATACTTTCCTAGAAATAATTATACATCTTCTATCTACTGTAAGAAAAGACTATTAAAGTCACCCACACAAAATTTGAGCAACTGAAATTAAATCAAACTGTCTTTGTAACGAATAATTGCATCATCTCGATAGGGTTTAATTATCCTTCTAAAGTCACTTTGTAGTATTATATCATATAAGAATTGTCTGATATGTGGCACAGAGAGTCCAGCTCGAAAACTGGAAACTCATCTGAACCAAAAAGATGACAGAAATATCTCCTGCTTGGTCTCTTACAGAGTTTACAGAGATGACAAAGTGCTGATTCTGGCTGTGGAAGTACATTTATTTATGCCAAAATTTCCTAGCTAAGATAATTCACTTGAACATACATACATAAATTGATATACATAATGAGATTGTTTCATTCAAAATGTGAGACACTGATATACTCAAACACCAAAGACTGATTACGCTGCCACAAAACTGGTGATTTATACCAGGCAGCATATGTACAACACTGTCAAGTATGAAATCTTTTGATTTTCATTCACCATTCACAAACAGAAACATCAAAGCCTCCATATGAGATCCCACCACTCTTTTTCTTTCCCAAGTTTTCTCTCAATAATTTACAGAGAGAAAAAAAATTAAACATAAAAGGAAAAATCAAACTTGAGCACTTCTTTAAGTCAGAACTTTTAAGATGCACTCACTTCGGTGATGAAGGATGGAAGGGATACAAAGAATTCATGCTTCCGATCAATCTAAATTCAGACTCACAAAACTACGGCCAGTACTGTGAACCAGAACTGGACTAGGTTTGTGGTCATTAAAATAGCTACCAACAACTTGATTTTCAATGTTCATACTGTTAAGGGAATGTTTATTTGGAATCCACACAAAACACCATCTTCAGTATCAGCTACTGATCAATAGGTACAAAAAATGGTGTGCTGTTTGCCTCCTCTGAAGAAGAAAATGCAAGCTTATTTATCAAGTAGCAAGTTGTGTACTGGAGCAGGAACTCTCAGACAGCTGACTCTGAAAGCCCACCACTGACGGCAGCTTTCCTTGCCAGGGGTCCCAGCTTTCCTGCAGTAAAAATCTTGCTCACTGTGAGCAAGTACTGCTGTCTGTACTGCTGTCTGCCAAAAAGCCTCAATGAAATCTATCAAAAAAAACTCATAGAAAATTACTTTCATCATTGCAGCATTTGTGCTGACCTTTTTTTCCCAGCGAGAGGCTGAGGACAGGGCTAGCGGCACTTTGCAGAGCAGCCCTGTGCAGCAGTGCTGGGATTGGAAAGTAAGAAGCTGTGAAAGCACTCTGCTGGCTGTAAATGCTCTGAGGGAGACCGCTGCCTTTTTATATTGTGACTGTGCATATTCCATCAGGTAGAATACTTTCCACTTACATTTGTCTTGATCATTTCACTGGTAGATTGGATTTAAATCTAAGTTACTCAAACACTAACTTCACTAAAATGTGAAATGGAGTCAAAGTCACATCCATCACAAGTGGTGAATCATCTTCACATTAGACATTCAGGTTTAACTCATCTGCCCGCTGCAGGGATATCATTCTTTACTGCTAAACTTTCCCATTATTTAGTCCCTGCAATGGGAGAAAAGCCTTCAGTGAATGAGTAAAGTTAACCGTGAGCAAAACGTGAGTCTTCCTGACCCCAAGCTTGCCTAACATCCATACTTTTTTTCACATCAGCTCGTATTTACATACAAACATATGGTGAAAACATTCCTGCACTAGAAAGTTCAAGCACACTTCACAGAATCATGTGAAATCGTAGGTGTTGGAAGGGACTTCTTGAGATCATCAAATCCAACCCCCTGATAAAGCAGGTTCCCTACTATAGGCCACACAGCCTGGAGCTGAAAGTGCTCGCATACGGACAGGCATACTCTGGACACTTTTGGCCTACCATTAGCAATAGAGATGGAAGGTCATTGCATTTAATACGTTTCTGAGACTGTTTTAATCTTGCAGCCAGAACAAACCTTGAAACTGCCCATCCGACTGAGAGGGCTTGCTTGCTCTGAAGAATTTCACAGGCAAAGAAGATGGCTCTGACTCACCAGACTCAGTATTGAGGTCAGAGTTTGGCTGAAAGAACTAAAATCAGTTGAACATCTTACTCATCAACTGCTTCCTATAATTAATTTCATTAATTTACACTTCTAGAGATTCATAATGCAACTATTAAGGCTGGTATAAATTAAGAGTTAATGGAAATGCGTACATCAGTCAGCACCAGAAGAAACAGCAGAGCAAGGAGTTAAAAGAATGCCCTTTGTCCATAATAAAGGGCACATTTCAAGGATGTTGTTTATGTCCAGATCATTGTACGGTGGACTTGCCAGCAGACGACCATGCTCTCTGACACCGGGAGGACAGCATCAAGGTTGTAGCATATCACCTATTTCATTACTGTTTCTGCTCGTACAGTCCAGTAAACAGACTATGAAATGATGACTCCAAAGGGCATAAAAGATCTGTCCATAAACTAGCTTGTCATTTCCGATCAAGAAGAACCACAGATAAAAGAGAAGGACTCGGCAGCTGACATACTTTGTCCCAGGCTGCACATGAGGGAGGCTCATCAGACCATACAGTTTTGTGCTTGTGAGAGAGTTGCTGTGAGTGTGACTACATGAAATCTATGAGAGGGTGATGGTGAGTAGGTAAGATCAGTTTGCTTGTAGATTCTGTAAATACAATATAAATATTCCCTTCCCTTTCAAAAATGTTTTGGTTTGAATTTTGTCACACAAAATCTAAATGTTATGTGATATAAATTAAGTCTTCAAAAAAGTAGCAATGTTCTACACTTCCCCAACTCTACACAAAGAGAATGAAATTGGCCTTTTTGTTTCCTCACTGAGTCCATTCTGCAGTCCACCTTCAAGATGAAAAGTGACTTCTTCGTTGAAATATTAATGCCAACATTAGCTACATCTCACTGCATTAGCTCTGTCTAGCATCTAGCTATGTATAGCAGCATCTGTTTGCCTTTTACAGACGCTTAGTTTTGACACATCTATTAAAATTTGTATGAGTAAGTGGTATTCTGCATTACACCTGTACACTTCCAGGGCAACTCCATTAGTGTTACTTACTACAGAACACTGAAAATACACAGCTATTATGTGCTTGTGTTTGTGTTGGTCTTTTTTTTTTTAATTTTCTTTCAAAATATATGTACACAAAACCTTTGAGAGAGAGAGTGAGCATGTTCTGAATAAAATTTGAATAAAATGTTATCACCAGCTTGCCAGTGTGATAAAATACTAAACTTCAGAAACCTTACAGCAGAGAAGTTTTCTAATTTTAAGTCAAAGAAAGAATAAGGGAGAAAAAGACAGTGTTTTAAGCATATGGCTATTACTGATGTTACAAAACGCTGTAGCAGACATGTATCATATTTATTACGCTAATATAGATGTTATATACATGTTTAGTAGACATATTTAGCAGAAGTAGTGAAAGCTTCAGAAAACAGGAAAACATCTCACTAACATTAACTGTAGCAGAGAGAAGAAATTCTGAATTCTGGGCCATTTTTGGAGTTCCTATAGGAATTCACCTATCCTAAGTTCAGATAGCTAAATGACTTCTCAATCTAACATAGCCACCATATAAACATTTTATAATTAATGAAGAAAAACAGGCACTTCCAAAAGTTGACTTGTCCATTGCATCTCAGACTGACACGAATGAACCTCTGAGAAGTAAATGTGAGATTTTAACGTGTTTGAAGTTAACAGTGGTTTCCTTGCTCCAGACAAAAGAACACAACTCATCCTCCACTAAACAATGGAATATGCCTTCAAGAGTTTCGTTAGCTTTCCTCTTACTGAAAATGTGTATCCTAAAGTTCAAGTTCATCCTCAATTAAGGAAATAAGAAATGAGTTATTAAAATATTTACATCATGTCCATATTTTAAAGTCTTAAACTTGTTGACTTTTCACATAAAGTACTTCCAGGCTTCCAAGTTTTGTATTTATAAAAAATTCACTTTTCTTTAAAATCTTCCAAGCAAAATATAAACCAAATTCTCATTTGTGCTAAAAGTTGGCTCCTCCCCTTGCCATCTTTCCTATTCCATACTTACGCTTATACTGGAAAGAAATTACTCCACAAAAGACACAAAAATTACTAAAACAAACAAAAAATATAAATTAATATCTGGGAAATAATGACTGTACCTATTATAACGTGCATGCCAAGTCTTGCCAAATGCTTCACAGTATGGTAACCAATTCCTTTAGCACCTCCAGTCACTATAGCAACCTTTCCATTTTGTGTAGGGAAAACTATAGGAAGAAAAAGAAATAAAGCAACGTTAGGTCACAGTAGTAACGTGATTAAGAACTGAAGACGCATCTGAAAGAGACACACACTTAACAATCCGTCCTTCAAAAATACTGCCTTAACTTTGTTAAGGAGCAGCCTGACAGCTGTTAGAAGTCAGCTTGGGGACTGTTTACTTCATGCACACGGGGAAAAAATTCAATTGGCAGCATGAAATCCTGCAAAGTTCTTGCATGACAAAGAGCAGAGCCCAACATTTGCTCCGCCAGAAGCACGGGACACAGTGAATAGCTCAGCCAAAGCAGACACGTCCACGCAAAGGGCAGAAACCAGTCCACCTAATTTAATTGCATAACTGCGTACTCTGCTTGTGGAAAATCACAGACTTCTGGTCCCCGAAGAAATGAGAACATAATTTTTGTGTTATACAACAGATCTGCTTTTTCCATCCACCACAGCTCCCACTGCAGAAGCCACTTCTGATACCCACACAGGATCCCCCTCTGCACACGCTTTTGAGCACAAGGATGGTCAAGTGAGTGGGGCACGGGCCCTAAACCCATGGCGTGAAGTTTAACCCCTCTGACTCCAAAGGAACAAAAAGGTGGTGAAACGCCTATGTCCCATAGTGACGCTGGGAGCGAGGTGCTTTCGCCCCTGTCACAGTGCTAACGATGGGCAGGAGGGCAACAGCCTTGCTCGGACGGGTCCTTGTGAGGAGGTCAGGAAAGCAGAATCCCAGAGTCCTGCACGTTGGGAAATACCTCTGGATCACCGAGTCCACCCTCCCTCCAATCTACCAGGTTGCAACACTAACCCCATTCCTCAGTGCCACAAATGTGAGCGGGTGCACAGATGCAGGCTGCACAGCACAGCCTGGCAGGAAGCCTTCCTGCTGTACAGGAAAGCAGGAGCACTCCAGCCAAGTGGGAGCAAGAGGCTTACAGATGAGAGGTTCAATTTAACTGTTTGGGTAGGCATAAATCAGGTCAAATATCAAATATGGTTTTTGAGGAGGTGGCAGATCTTTCATGTGAATCCCCCGTGGTCTTTGTGCTACTTTGTGCTACTGAGGTGAGTTGCTGTTTGGCTTTTAGAACAAGCTGCTAGATACTTGTAGAGGGAAAACGGCACTGAATATTTCCTTTTGCCACAGTATAGTGGCTGCAGGCAATATTATAGATAACAAATGTTAAATAGATGCCGACTTTCATCTATCAAAGGATTTTCTGTTTTGATTTCTAAGTTTTTAGGGGGGTTCTTTGTTGTGCAACACAAACCCGTATTTCACATAGCTATGAAAAACAGAACCAGTGCAGATACAAGCAGCTTTCTTCACAGCAGCTCTTGGATTTCATCTTTTCTTAGGCACACAGCTATTTTCAGTGTAATTCAACATGAATTCCTATTCTCTTCAGGTAACCACTTGATTCTTTCCATTCAATGTAGACTGCAGATTATTTGCAATTATTTGAATGTTAATTCCTATTGCAATGGCATCCGTGTATGTTGGTGTCCTAACAAATATAGTTTGAGCTAAACAAACCTTGGTCAAGAATTTTCCTAAATGTTTTCAATTAGGTACACTGGCAGCCCTGCAATTTCTACCAAAAACGTTTATCATACTGAACTCTATACAAAATGCCTACATTATTTTCAATAGTTAGGTTTAGATATCAAAGCTATGGCTACTATTAAATGCTTGGCTAGATCTCCCATTTGGTGAAGCCTTTTCCAATTGTTTACTACTTCACCAATCTTAGCTTTTTTTTAGATGATGCTTTTCTGGTCTGTCTTCTGTCAGCAGCACATACAAAACAAAACAATAACAAATGCTTTTGCAACAGAAAACAAATTCTTTTAAAGAGGAAGAAAAATAAAATGCTTGTAGTGTGATCCAAGCTGTCATCACCTCTGTGCAACTAGTCCTTATATGTGGCTGGATGCATTTTAAGTTTGGCAAGGATATAACCTCCAGTCCCTTCTGCTGTGCTCGAATGATCCTAGTCCTGAAAAAGGGAGGAGAATACGTATGCATTGTTCAACTTGGGTGGCATTTTAGACTACAAGAAAACAACAAACACAATCTCTTTTACCAGTGGTGGAGGGGACAGGTCTTTTACCCAGCAACAGGCCATTGTCTTCACAAGGCAGCAGGCAACTCCAAAACCAATGAAAAGAACAGAAACAATATGGAAAGGAACAAAAATGGCCCCAAGACTAATGGGATTTTGAGGAGGAAAACAGCAAAGAGGCTTTTCTCTAAGCAGTCTGGCAGCTACTCAAATGTCTGAGCTCTCCAGGATGCTCCTTCAGATTCTCCAAGAAGGA
>PPHD01022133.1:0-12975 GCA_002909625.1 Bambusicola thoracicus | reverse complement strand
AGGTGGCCCTTACATTACAGTTGCAGCAAGTGCCTTAACAAGGACGCCTTGAGTGTTGACTTGGAGTGAAGAACATTGTGTTCTGGGGAAGGACTCTTTCTAAGCACTTAAACACCAGACCAAGAGTGCACACTGTAGGAAGTTAAACAACAGGATGAGAGAGGCTTCATTTTGTTCCACGGAACTTGGGATTTTCTTTTCTGTGGCCATGCAGAAACCTGGAGGACTGCAGTGATGCGGTCCCAGCCCCATGTCTGGGAGGAGCTCAGCTCTGTGAGGCTGTGGCAGGAGTTGGGGGTACCCTGCAGGGAGGGCTCCTTCAGCTTTGTACGCAGGGCCTACCTCTAGGTTCCTGCAGCCAGTGAGAGCTGCCCACCACTGGAGTGGAGCATGGCCTTCACTTACTGTCTCAATCAGCTACCTTGTCTCGTGGTTAATGCCTTGGGCAGAACTTATCACAGGATGATGTTGGAGGTGATGGGGCTGCGGGATGGCTGTTTCAGGGCACTGTCAGGAGCTGGGAGGAAGCAAAGAAATGAGTGATTATGTTAGTGCTCTGCCCTAGCTGTGTGGTGACGTGTGAGGGAGCTGCCTGGAGAACAAAATTGTTGTCACGGTGCTGTTGTTTTTTGCCACACTGGTGCCCCTGATGCTTGGCCTTCCTGTGAGGTTTGGGAGGAGCTGGTCTTGCCTTGCAAAGCCAGAGTTCTTTCTCTGAGCTATGCCCTAGCACGTTTCCCTAGGGCTGACATGCTTGTAGCACTGCTTTGCAGACTTGGAGGCATGTCAGGAGTTAACAGTGCTCGTGTCTTGTTGGTAATACTGTGTGTGTGTCCTACCTGGACTTTGCTTATTGGTGCAATTTTCTTAATCTGTTCACTAGAGCTGATTTAAAAATAAAGGCTCTTTAAAGATTTCTACTGAAGTAAGATGCCTTTGTACAGTTTCACTAGTAGAAAAAATGCCTTTCTGGAGGTTTGTACTGATAGATGTGAAGATGGGTTCCTATAACAGACTTGCAGTAACGAATGGAATTAATTACTTGCTTGATCAAAACATGTAATGTACTTGTGAGCTGAATTATGAAATGCAGTGTTCTCACTTGAACACATTCATTTGCCAAGGTATTCTTTTCTTTTTTTCCCACTTGTGTTTCATTTAATTTCTCTCTTGCTGATGTGGTTGGTGCTTGGTGGGTGTGATGGGAGTGTGAGGGAGGCATGGGAGGAATGCTGGGGGCAGTGAAGGTGAGGTGGATGGTAGGCGGCACCTAAGGCTTATGTCGATGGCTCTGCAGCCCGTGCCATCCTGGACAGCACTAAATTGGAAGCAGGAAGCTGCTGGTGAGGGCGTGGAGCTCTTATCTGTGCCATCATGCCTGGCTGTGACGCACCCTGGGGCCGGTGGGCATGTTTCAGCGGGGTGAATCACCTAGTCATGCCACTGTGTCCCTGTAGCCCCTGCCCAGGTGGAGGGTGGGTCTGTGCTGAGATCTGCTGACAAAACCCCGCTGGGAGCTGTGGAATCAGGAGGGGAGGGAGGAGAGTTGCCGAAGGTGTGGGTTTTTTCTGCTGGCACCACTGAGGCTACCTTCATGCTTTGTGTTTTGCTTGCTCACACCCTGGCCTTGTGGCACTTCGGACAGGCCTGTACTCTGGGGTTTTTTCAGGCTTCCAGCTCTGTCTGGGTCCATGGAGACATCTGGGGTTGTGACCAACAGATGCGTGCAGCACAGTCCGAGGGGAAAAAAGTTCTTGGTTGGTTTGCTGGTTCCCCAGCCACGTGATGAGCCAAAGAGCAGAACTGGGCTGGGTGCCAGTGTGTCGGCAGGGAGGTGGCATCTGCTTATCGTGGCCCCAGAGGGGTGGGAGGCCAGCAGATAAACATGGAGGCTGGGAGGACAGGGTTCAGCCTGCTGTGGGGGAGCAGGTAGAGGCGCACCACAACACACAGGCACGCACGTGTCTCACCTTAGGGTGCTGCAGAGCAGTTGTAGAGGGGATACAAATCATTTTGCATGGGTGCAGCCTGGTTTGTGACAGTGCAGCAGGGGCAGATGAGAGCAGGGCCTAACTCCTGTCCCTCCATTAGGCCACGTCAGAGAGGCGTGATGGGGCTTTCCAAGCAGGGCTCCCCCTGCAGTGCCAGCACGTATTTCATCAGTGTCAGAAAGAATGGAGCCAATGGAGTCAGCAGTGCTTATAGCCCTGGCTGCAGTTGGACCTGGGCTCCTCCTGAGGACTGTGCAAGGCCAGGCAGTGTTAGTAACAGTGTTGCTTGCACTTAAGTAAACAAAGTTCTATTTATAAGCATTTTCATTACCTGGTAATATTCTAATACAGAACACTTTCCTAGTCTAAAGAGCCAGCAACAAAATCAGTAAGATTATTTGTCAATATAAATTAGTGCTTTCTCAATTTTTTTTTTCTGAAACAGATTGAAGAAGGATAAAAAAAGCATTATTTTAAATAAATAATTTTAAGACATGCCCTCCAGAGTCATATTTACTTTATCAAGTCTAGAGTATGGACTAAGTCTAGAATATGGGGATTGGAAGTACTTTGAAGTCCCTTCCAACTGAAGCCATTCTATGACCAAGTTATCTTGGTATCTCCTCCAGTTGTATGTCGGCACTTTTAAAGCCTTCTGTATTTGTTTCCTACTCTCCATGCTGGCTCTTCAGACAGATATTTCAGCTTTCCAAAGATGGCTTATAACCAAAGGTAGCCCCACTTTCTCCCATAAAATCTGCAATGTAGGCGTACCTTAAAATGTGGGATGGAATCCAAATCAAAACTGTGCGACTTTGTGGGTATTGGTGAAGTTAGGCAGCGAACCCTATCTTGGGCAAATATATTTGCTCGTGCTTCACGGAGGATTTATCGGTTTCATATATAAAGTTCTAGATATGCTTAGTACATAAAATTGGCTCCTGATAAGCGAGAACACTGCTAAACAAAGAGTGTCTTTGTGTGAGGCTTTCACAGGCTCTCACGTTATCACCTTTTTTTGCTGATTGGTTTTGCTCTGAGAACAGTGATGTGGTTTCCTGAAAGCCTATAACTTATTTGCTCTTCAAAACCCTGTGCCTTAGCAAAAGTTCAGATAATGTTTTTTCCAGGAATTTGTAGAGTTGGTGATGCCAGTTCAAGTCATGTCCTGAGATGCAGTGTAAGCTGAGACTCCTGAAGCCGGTGTCCTTGTTTTGTGCAATGTGATCTGTTAGGTTTAAAAGCTTCACTGTACGGGAGAACTCAAAACCACTTGTCTGCCATGTCAGGTTTCAGAGTGAATGGTGGTTTTTTAAGTATTCATCGTGTCCTGTGGAAGGAGGTGGTTGTTCATGCAATGCCTTTGGAGGAGAATAGCCTTGACACCAAGAGTGATGCTGCCACCAAGAACCTGTAAAAGATTTGGAGTGTTCTGGGAATGTTGTGCAAGCAGCTTCTACTTTTGCACAGCCTGAACCATGTATGTGACCCAGATAAGTAGGCCACATCTAAAATCTTAGATTTGAAAATGGAAACGGTGTCAGAGCTCTGAATGGCTTGGGCCAGAGGTATCCAGCCTCGTTTGTCTAGCAGCTGAAACCTCCAAACCCAGCGCTATTATTTCCATCATTATGGTGACTGTGTGATTCTCAGCTTCCCCAAGCTGATTTATTTCTTGCCCCGCTGCTCCTACAACCTAGTTCCTGCATGGTGAAAATATTTCTGATTAAAAGCTTTGCACACTTGAGGTAGGGAAAAATCTCTTACAAAGAGCTGTTTTTCAGAAGGCTTCTGGAAAGGGAGCTGCGTGCTTACAAAGATATTCGGAAATGAATAGCAAGGCCATTTATTTTACATTGAAAAAGAGAAGGAAAGCATTTGGGCCATAAGGTAGTGGCACAGGGGGCTTGAAGGAGGAAGGGCACTGAGAACTAGCAGTGGGAAGTAAATCAACCTGACGTGTGTTTGTCGGCATCTGATGTGTACCGGGCCTGGTGGGGTAGCTTGGAGCAGGTGGAGGAAGCATACTGTTTACCTAATTAGAAACATAAATAAAATCTTTCCAACATTTTTCTAAATTAAAATGCACTGGAAACATATGTCAGACTTCTCACATCCAGGAAAGCTCTCTCGCACCCACCGTTCCCTCGGGAGATCCTTGCAGCCCACCTTCCTGAGGTTCCTCTGGGCAGCGGCCCTCCCGTCCGAAGGCTGACAGCAGCAGCTGGCAGGGAGAGGTGGCTGTGGTCTGGGGTGATAGGGAAGAGGCTGGGAAACCATGGGTCAAGGTGGTGGTTGGGGTCGATGAGGGCAGGATTTCAGCCTGGAGTGTTCACTGAGAAGTAATGATGGTGGGGATTGTGGTAAGGGTGGCTCCATGAGGCCAGTGTGTTTTGGGCACTGAGGAGGCAAAGGTGATGCTAATTGCCAGAGAGACTACTTAACCGCTTTGCATTATGTTTGAAAGGAAGGGGGAATGATGCTGCTTGAATGACCTATTTTGACTTTCTCAGTGTAATACGGTTAATGTTGTTGACTTTTCTGGACAGTGAATTACCATTTTATCAAACCCTGCTGGAAATGACCGTGTTGCTGGGTGAGGTATTTCAGTCACGCGGTCTGAACTGAGGAGTTACCTCTTGCTGCTTCACTTGATGGCGGGAGTTTTCTCCTCTTTCGTCTGGAAGGATCTTCTGCTATGCAGCACGATGACAGCAGGTTTTTTAATACAAAATAGGGACCTGTCAGGAAGAATATAAAACGGGGCACTGAAGAAGTCTAATTTAGAAGCAGAAAGGGCATAAATCTCCACCTCTTTCTGGAGACAGAAGGCCAAAGTACAGAAGTGTTTCCTTGCTTGTAAAATTCAGTCCTGATGGCAGGAAGGAGTCGTGTTGAAGAGGTGACTCTACCTAACCTCGTTGCAAGTTTTTCCACATCATTTTCAGTATGGAGCTGGATGTTACATAAGGGGATTCTTGGATGACGAAGTGCCTCTGTTAGGATATGCTCTGCTTATTGTGTAGTTACTGAAATTGTTTGCTGTTTTGGACCAGTGTCAGGCAGAATAATACTGAATAAGTCCCAGATGAATGTGGGTGGTGAAAGGAGAAAAATAACTTAAAATAAAGAGGGATATTATCAACTGAACAGCTAGTGTTGATCCTATGGCGCTGAAAAATGGAAGCGGGAAAAAGTAGTTGATTTTTCTTTTTTTCCCTTTTTTTCCCCTTTTCTTTCCATCTTCTTTTTCTTCTTTTTTTTTTTTCTTTTTTTTTCCATTCCTTTAAAAAGGAAAATCTTAGCTGAAGGATTTGTTCTGACAAGAGTTTGGCACCCTTCTTAAACTCGCAGCAATTTGGGATTGGCACAGCAGTGCTGCAGAGCATTCAGAGAAGTGCAGACAAGCCTCCAAAACGTACGTGTGTGTGTGTGTGTGTGTGTGTCGTCAGATTCTTTGTCCGTTTCGGACAACGTGAGCTGTAGTGTCACTTGCAGCTGCTGGATCCAAGAGTATACATAGTGAAAAGAACACTGTTTTGGCCAGCAGAAATGTTCACTTTGGGTTTTTCCAACAGCTGGGTCAGGATTTAACCATGGCAAGATCTACTCGCATGTCATTTTTTCTATTGAGACTCACATTAAGCTTGTAATATGACAGTGCTCTCTAGTTAAAGGAAAGAGGGAAAAAAAAAAAAGTAGCAAATTGAGAAATGATGTGGATTTGGTCTACTCTGTGCCTGAAGGAAGAATGGTTTACTTGAGCACTATGATAACAATTGCTGGAGAAATTAAGTGTGGGTTTCCTTCTATTGTCGTTGAATCATGACCTCTTACTAAATTTATCCAGTCTCGAGTGCCTGGTTTCTGGCTTGGCATTTTCATTTGGATGACAGTTGCTTTCTTAGAGCTCCCCATGGGCTGAGAGATGATGGCTTCCTTATTTTCTGTGGGAAACGCTCACAAGTCACCAGGCACCAATTCCCCTTGTAGAGACGGACGTGCTCGAGGGCACAGCTTTCTCCCTAGAAGCAACATGATACAGCAGGTGGGTGCCAGCAGCGGCAGTCACACGCCTTCCCCATTTTCCAAGAGCAGAGAGGGGACAGGAAAGTGAGATTTCATGTCACTTGAATAGCTAGAGTATTTCTGTGAATACTCCAAGATTGCACGATTACCCCTGTGACTTGTTCTGACCACTCGGTGAAGTGCTCTGCAGAAGTACTAAATGACAGTATACTCCATTTATGCCAAAGTCTGTACCAAAAAATGTTTAGGTATAAAAGCCAGTGCTCAGAAGTTGAAAATGTTGCAGTTGCTTCTCTTGCTTGGGATTTCCTCTCTTGTTCCCTGTGACACCATCATTAGCAACACGCTGTCTTCCCCCAGTTTCAAGATGGGCTGCATGTTTCAGGGGATGTCAGGGTTACAGTTCATCCCCAATGCTCTCCGCATGGGCTCTGCTCCGTGCTTGTTGCTCAGCTCTCAGTAAGGAAATATGCCCTTCCCTGCCTGCTGCTCTGTGCCATTGCCTCCCCAGCATCCCCTGTGCTCCTAGATAGCACCAGTCCTGCAGCCTCCTCTCTCTTCCCCAGCCTCCTGTCCCAGTCTCCTTCCTTGCTCTGTACATCCCCCTTTTCCTTGTCATCTCTTGCCTCCCTGCCTTCCAGATCAGCTCTCTTTGTTCAGCTGGCCAAGTTTTCTGTCCAGTTCTTGGTTCCATGTCCCTGTCCCAGGACTTCCTGCTTTCAGTGTCTTGCCTATCCTAGGCTGCTTGCCCTATTTCCAGTCGTACTTTCTGTTCAGGTTTGCAAGGCTATTAGTAACTGGGAACAGGGTTTTATAAAGGAAGTGTTGGACAATGTGAGGTGTAGGTGGGGCTCGCAGCACCACCTGTAATTTACAACTTTGTTTATTTTTTTCTGAACTAATCCAGTGTTGGGTAAGCAGTGCTGGTGCTGTCAGTGTGCAAATCCTTAGTCATTCGGGTAGCGTTATTCACTCTGCTGATACTGTGTAAATAGGGATTGCTCGTTGGTGTACGTGATGATCCAGCCTTAGGGAGATTTGCATCTCCACTGTGGCGTGGCCTGAATGAGACAGCTAGCAGCGTCTGAGATGGTGCGCTTCAGGGCTCTGCTGAGCAGTCCTTAAAAGGCTTGCTGTTTTGGGCAGAAAATTGTGAGATTTTATTGGGAGAGACTTGAAGGTTGCTTTCCATCCGTACGACTGGGTTGTGACTGTGGGCTGAGAGCACTCTCTGGCTCCTCTCTGACCTTCCTGCACTAGGACAGGCAGCCACAAGGTCAGAATAAGCTCATCACCCATATTATCAGCTACCCAGCGGTCCCCACCTGGTTGATTGTTTTGCTCATGCCTGCTAACTCAGTGATCTGAGCTGTTTGCTAATTGCCTTTGGTTTTCCACCAAAGCTGAGGGAGAAATTAAGCATCAGCTCCTGAAGAGCTTTTGTTGTACTTAGTGGAATGTGGAGTAATTGTGATTTCTGTGATGAGAGGCTGATTCTTATTCCTTCCCTTCTGACGATGTTACAAGTTCCTCACTAATAATGTATATCATATAATCTGTGATACGTCATAGATTATATGATGTGAAAGTATACAGTCCATAGTACCGTGTACGTATCTTGCATCCTCTATTGAGTGCCCTCTGACTCAGCATATTTGGTTTAGAAAACGTTATAACCTTTTCTGATGTAGCTCCTTCTATCTTCTGCCTCTGCTGCGAACTTTGTGCTTTGTTCTTTGATGATTCTGGTAGGCATCACCTGGCTTCTCTCATAGTCAGGAGACAGCTTAGTATGTAGCTGGTGCTAGACCAGCTCCTGTAATGGTGGGAATAACCCTGTATTGACTTTTCAAAGAACTTAGGCACAGAGCGCAGAGTTTATGAGCCCCTAGTTTTGAACTTTATTATGATGGAACTTTAATCAGGTAACAGGCTGGCCTTTTTCCCTGGCAGTGAAGTGCACGCAAACAGGCATTGCAACAAATACTGCAAAAGCAAATCTGGCAAATCTCCTGCAAGAGAAGCGTACAGTTTATTCTCTGCCACTCCTCTGCAGGCTGTTGCAGAGGCTAGGGAGGCTGAAGGGTTCATAGCAGCTGATAGGTTTCAGACACTGTGCTTGGGTTTCCCGGGCTATTGATAACAGCTGTTTAGTCACAGATCTCTGGGTCACGATGTACTGGGATTTTCTGATGGTTGTGACCTTGGGAAGGAATTAGACTGGATGTAATGTTTCCAAGAATTGGAGATGCCTGTGCCATTGACCTGGTACGTGTTGCTGGATCAATTACCAGCACTGGCAGGATTTCACTTTAGGGGATTCTTGCAGCTACATCACAGTCTTGTTAATAGTAGATTATTGTTAATTGGCTGTAATACAGAGCCAGATATTTTCAGGGAGAAAGGACCTTACATAGCCACTTGCTGCGACGTGGGTTCCCTGCGTGCAGTGCTGTTTTGATATGTACCCTGGTGCTGGATCTCACTTCTGTCTTCAGAAAACTGTTAGCAGCTTGTATGGAGTCCCTGTGCACACGAGGGATTGCTGTGTGGCACTGCATGGTGCTCCTGAGCACCCAGTGGCAATGGGAACTATGTCCGCAGAGATGCCATAGCTCTTCTTTGTAATGTGGATGTAAATTGTGGTGTGGGGGCTCAGTGCTTCTGAAGCGTGAGCTGCTGCGGCCTCGGCCCACCCCAAATGTTTGTGGGCGGGGGGGTTGGGTTGGGATTTGCAGGCAGGGTTTCCCAGTGACCCGGGCAGCCCAAGGGCTAGATCCAGGCTGTGGTCAGATGATGGGGGCAGTCATTACGCGATGTGCTGAGGCACTTTTAACTTGTGACCTCATGGCTTTTGAATGTGCTCCTTTGCAGGGGATGAGAGATATGCCGTGACCCTGCTCCATCAACCACGTGTTTTGGCCCGAAAGATCAGAGCCCGCTTTGGGTGTGATCTTTCAGCTTTGGGGTCACTTCTCTCATTTTCTTTTCAGCCCGTGTCACAGCACAGCATGGTGTTTTTTCACAGGACGATCGAGCCGAGGCCCTGTTTGCATTTGCTCTTGCTTGCGTGGTGGCTGCAGTCACCAGAAAACTTTCCTCTGTGGGAATGCAGTCCCCCCCCCAATCCAGGCTGTCTGCTATTTACTTCCTTTGTAATTGACTGTCAAAGCGCTGCGTTTAATTCAAGTGCTCGTAGGGTTTTCCTCAAAATGCCTATGTGGTATTAAGCCAGTCAGGAGTTACAAATGTAAACATGTTTACACAAAAACGAGGAATGCATGAAAGCTGGCAGCGCTTAAGCAGCCAAAAGCAGCGTGATTATATGCTGGAGGGACACTGAGAATGCGAGTTGCCGGCGTGTGAGTCCAGAAGTAAATCCTGACAAGAAGCGCTCGCAACCTCTGCCTGCCCGTGTGTGTGTGGGGCTGCTGTCACTGCGTGGCAGGAGAGAGGATCTGGGGGCCTCTGGGAATGCCAGGAGGGCCCTGAGGGGAAAACGTGGAACTCCAAGGAAGAATGCAGACTCTCTCTGCTGGGTCTTTGTTTTAGATTTTCCCGGGCAGCGGCGGTACGGGCAGCAATTGGGAGAGCAGCGAAGGTGCTGTTTCATAACTGAAAGCTGGACGTCCTGCCTGAGCTGGCGTATTTGGGGCTGCGAGCGCCGGCACATTGTTTACTTCCTCCGTACGTTCTGGGACATTCAGTCCTAAGGAGTATGATACGCTTGCATAAACACTGCAGCCAGATTTATCTCTCAATCCTATCTTTCCTTTCCAGTCTTGGAAAGTGATTAATCTACAGCACGCATTTTGTTCTTTGATTGCAGGGCGTTATTCTGTAATCATTTACAGTTTCGCGGAGCCGTAGTGCTGACTTGCTGGAGTATTCCTGCCGTGCCCCAGCTGCTGCTGGCTGCAGCTTTGGCTTTTGGAGCGGGGAGTTCCCCCGCGTGACTCTGTGCGGTGTGGAAGTCATTTTCTTTAACACTGCGTGCTTTCTGCACACTTAAATAATTCAAATGCACGCATCTGAAGTGCAGATAAGTGTCTCTGCAGCAGGACACGCTGCGGGTTGGTTTGTAGGTTGGGAAGCCATGTATCCGAGTGCTGGCTGCTAGCTGAGGTTTCTCTATGCGTTTGTGGAGGATAGAGGAGTTTAAATGACTTAATTTCCCATGCTGCATGTCACATACTGAAGCTTACTCCAGGTAAAAACTGTCAGCCTGTGTGGTTATAAGGAGCCATATGTACTGCTTAGTGTCTGATGGAACAAGAAGAGTGAAGAGGTGAAACAGTGAACCAGAAAATCTGTCCTATCTCCACTGCATTGAGGCTTTTCTGTGCACTCTTTGCAGTTCTTGTTTGCTTTCCATGTTTTCTGGTGTGTGGCATATAATAAGGTAGGAAGGAGGTAGGAGAGGTAGTAAGAGTGAGCCTTCCCCGTTAGTCTGATCTTGCAGGGCAGAGGAGGGGGATTTGCTCTGGCTACAGATTTAGCAGTTATTTCATATGGACAGATGCCAAAGGACCCTCCACAGCCCGACCTCTCCAGCAGCCTGATGCAGAGAGAGGAGCAGTAGCACCGTGTTGTTCCTATCACCCCCTAACCCTGATTTACTGACATATGGAGGTGTCTAGAGCATCCAATCACAAATTCCCCTTCTGTCTCCAGCATTTCCCCTGTTCAGTTAGATTGCTTCTTCCACAAAGTTAACGAGGGAGGTCCTAGCAGGGGCATGAGGCTGCGGGACTGTGTCTAGAAGGCAGCAATATTCTGAGGGTTAGGAGGCGAAGTCCTTGTCCCACCAGAGGTGTCATAGCTAATGTTGTGATCAAGTTATGGATTGTGCATAAACAGTGGGGAAAAAAATAAGTTTGGGGCTTGAATATGATTACAGAAAGATGCATGTGCTGACAGCAAGATCTTTTTGAATGGAATGGGTACCTCGGAGGGAGGGTTTGGATGAGGACCAGAGTCTGGGAATGTCTGTCTGAACATCCTGCTTGGCTGAGGGCAACAGAGAGCTGCTTCTTGGAGCTGATTTGAAAGCTTGGTGTGACCGAGGCAGAGGTGTGTCTCTTCCTCTGGATGGGTCAGGCCTCCAGAACAGAAAAGGCCAGTGCAGGACCCAGTAAGTGAGCCAATAACTCCAGCAGAGACTGGAACCAACACAAGTGAGTGAGAGGTGCTCCCCTCCACCACCCTACCCCTCTGCTGACTTTCACTCTTGTTTTCTCTAAACCATGAAAGGGCAAAGGTAATTTCCTGTTCGAAATTGTACCTCACAAGCAAAACCAGACTTAACGTTTTAAATTTCTAACTATGCGAAAACTTAATTTCTTCATTTTGTGCTAAAAGTTGGTTCTGGGTATGTTATTGAGAAGTGTCTCCTCTGCAGTGTAGAATGGGGCCAGAGGAAAGGAAATGAAATCAGAAATGGAGAAAAGTTATGTTAATCATAAATAGCTGCGGTAGGAAGGTAGATGTTTATATGTGCAATAGTACAGTACCTACTGTGTGTATTTTGGGAGAACCTGAGAATAGCAGCTGTGTTGAAATACTTGACAGCAAAGTCAAATATAGTCTAAGTTTAAAAAAAAAAAAAAAAAAAAAAAAGTTGCTGCTGAGGGTGGAATGGCAGCCTGGAGCCTGTGGGTGTTTTCTGCCCAGCAGGGCACAGGGGAGGCTGCAACGGTGGCAATGGTTTGCCAACAAAACGGCCCACCTCAGGTTTCCCTGGGATGTGCACAAGGCTGACAGGTCCATTTTTCTGCCGTCTTCTCCAAAGGCTGTGTTTTCTGAGGTGATGCTGGTTTTAGTCTGATGGACCTGTTGGGTTGCAGATCTGTTGGGATTAGGAAGCAGCAAAGCCACAGGCACCAAACCCAAGGCACTTGTGTACGCTCTGAGGTCAGAAAGATCAAAGCCCAAATTAGTCTCGTCCCCGAAATTTGGGTCTGAATCACAAATTCAGGAAGTTGTACATGAACATTGGTCTGGGCACTGTTTCCTTCCGAAGAGTTTTAGCTGAAAATAATGTATTGCACCATAGTTATAAACAATACGTGTTTTTTTTTTTTTTTTTCCCCCCCCATCTAATTAAATTGTTACCCTTGCCATGGTGAAGAGGAAGGGAAAAGATAATAACATGAATCTGGCTGAACAAGTATGTAGCTTGTAGGTTTCAGCTGGACTGTTTGCAAGGGCAGCGGACGCCGATGGTCTTATGCTAAAGCATTTAGTTGTCAATTGTGAAGGTGCTGTGGAGAGATCTGCAGGGGGCTGTGTGTGCCTGTCATTTGGGAAACCTTGTTGCTCCTGAAACCTCATGTCAAGCGGGCTTTTCCTCTGCTTTCGAAATAGAGAAGAAAGGGGTTTTTATGCAGTATTTTTTCTCAATTTTGGTGGGATGGTTTCACGCTCCCTGTTGCCCTTGGCTAGGTTTTGGAGCAGCATGCAGCGGGTGTGGGTAGCTCTGACTCTTTCCCCTGCCTTCCTCAAGAGCATCACCTGACAGATTTGCTGCAGATAAATAATGGGCAAAGCTGGAAGAGGAAAATTCTGGATCTGATCTCTGCATGGCAGTGTTCTTTGAAAGCAGCATAGGCAACCCAAGTGTGGTGGCAGATGTATGCCTACTTCTCAGCAGCCTGGTGAGCGCATATTGATCCCACCCAATTCAGTGTCTGTATCAATACTGAGAAAAGTTGCCCATGATTTGCTGCTGGGATTTGCCAACTGCCTTTTAGCAGAATCCAGTGTTTGGGGATCACGGGGGCCACCCACGAGTCCATTTGCAGTGGTGCTGCAGATCTTGCCAGAGCACCGGTAATGGCCGGGGAAAGCAGTAATCCTGGAGGCCTAAGGGGATAACAACAGTCAGTAACATGGCTGCCGATCTTTAAGCTTAATCGTGGCATCTCTGAGGTGGAGAGAGAGTTATTTCTCCAAA
>PPHD01022132.1:0-12975 GCA_002909625.1 Bambusicola thoracicus | reverse complement strand
GATGCAATTTTCAAAACAAAATTAATTATAATTGGTCATAGCCTCACAGACAATCTGAAGAAGTTAATTACACATTCAAAGTGCTTCTTTCTCTTCTAGAGTTAAAAACAGAAGCGACACCAGCATTTAACAGTTCATAAAACAAGTATACCCTTTCTTGTGCATTTTGTACACCTGATTTCCTAGTGTGTATATTAGTCCCATGACCGAGGACGTTATGCTGTAATGTTCTGTCTATTTTTCAAATAATGAAAGCGAAGCTCAAAGGATGCAATGTATATGGCCAAAACCCTACAGGATCGTCTGATTCAAAAGCTGAAGCAGTTTCATCAATTCAGCTGTACTTGGATCTGCTCTCTTCTACATTTGCCACTTAGGAACACAGTTTCCACTTCAGATACAAAGACTCAAATGTCACTTACATTTATCTTTTATCCCCTTTCTGTTATCATACCACCCTTCCATCTCAGACCACCCACACAACTTGATGATTTGGATTTCAGTGAACAGACACTCTATAATGTCCACAGTACGTACAGCTTTTGCCATTTGCACTTCTCTTATTACTTTTTAAGAATTTATCTAATGCTGCTTTCTGACAACAGGCCAAATATTTCCCCTTCCACAGAGGAAGAATAATGAAGGGAAAGCAGAAAAAAAATCCCACATCTCCACCCTCCCTCCTAAAGGAGGGATAGCTTCCCTTTAACAACAGCAAGTTGGCAGAGGGGAGAGGTGATGAACCCAAAGCAAGGGTAGAAATGGTGGCCCCGAGATGTAAACACCTGCAGTGCTGCAGAGAACAGACATGTGGGTGCATGCACAAGTACAGCTGAAGGCCACTCTCAAAGCATGCAAACTTGATCTCAGTTTATACTGCAGAATTATAGTGCCAAAACTGCAAGTATAAAAATAGATATATTCTTCTTTTTGTGTTTTGTTTTTTTGTTTTTCCCCACATTTGTTTTATAGCCTGCTTGCAGGCCAGAAAAAATATGAAGCCAATAAGAAATAGAGGCAGAGAGGAACTTCTATGTATTCATTCCAGCTTTTCATGATTACCACACAGAATAAGGAACAGTTACTGATTGGTTAAAGTTACTAAACTGATGTGTTGGTAGCCTGACAGTGATTTTATAACATTTCTGGTGTGAGGATATAAATTCTGTAAGAAAAGAGCTTGTAAATTTACTAAAAGCAATAAAGAAATGTCCTTTCCTTACAAATACTAAAGTAATGGATAAATGGAGATGACTGCTGCATTCAATGCTTTTTTGCTTCACTCTTCACTAAAATGTTCCATTAAGATGAAACTCCTAACATAATTAGTTTGAACAACAGAGAAAAAGGATGAAAAACTGAGAGGGAATACATTTGAACACATTTAGGTAAAGAAATTGTCAACAGAGCCTGATAGAATCATCCCAGAGAGTCTAAGGGAACACTGACCACTCTCCAAGAGAATCCATGGATGAGGAGAGAAATCATGAAGAACTATTGGGAAGTAAGGACAGGGGGAAAAAAAAGAATAAAGATTAAAGGAATTACAGAGTAGTGAAAGAAATTAGAAAGATTATTATTTAGAACTATGTAGAAAATCATCCCTAAGCAAGCAGCCAGAGGATAATAGTGCCTGAAGATGGCTAACATGGAGCTGCTAACAACAAATGCTGTTTGAGAATCACAGAATTGCAGGGGTTGGAAGGGACCTCAAGGGATCAAGTCCTAACACTCTGCTAGAGCTGTTGCTCTACAGGTCACAAAGGTGGGCACATCCAGACAACTCTTGGAACCTCCTTCTATAGTTATTCACAACCTCTCTGGGCAGCCTGTTCTGGTACTCTGTCACCTTTACCACAATGAACTTCTTCCACATGTGTGTATGGAACTTCCTATGTTCAAGTTTTAGGCCACTGCTCCTTGTCCTTTCACTATGCACCACTGAGAAGAGCCTGGCCTCATCCGTTTGTCTCCCACCTCCCTTTAGAAATTATAAACTTTAAGCAGATCCCCCCTCAAGTCATCTTTCCTCTATGCTGCACAGCCTCAGGCTCTCAGCCTTTCCTCAAAAGTGAGATGCTCCAGGCCCTTCATCATCTTTGTGGTCCTTCACTGCTTCTAGGAGATCCCTGTCTGTTTTGAACTGGAGAGCCCAGAACTGGACACAGTATTCTAGATGTGGCCTCACCAGGGCAGAATAGAGGGGAAGAATCAGATCACCTCCCTCACCCTGATGGCCACACTCTTTGTGATGTGCCTCAGGATACCACTGCCCGTCTTGGCCACAAGGGTACACTGTCAAATCAACCTAATTTCCTGGAGAGGTCTAAAGCGTGCTAAGGAGAAGACATTGGATGGGATCTATCTTGACTTCAGTCATGCACTTGATGTATTCCACATGACAGTCTCCTAAGCAAGCTGCAGAAATGTAGGTTAACGTGAAAGCAGAACAAAAAGCAGGTATGGGGCTATCTGAAAAACTGCTCTCAGGAACCATTTCTGATTATTTAATGACAAAAATCAGAAAAAAAAAATCTATCAACATAGGCACTGGCTCTGATGCTTGATCATTGATACTATCCATGTTGGAATACATACACAGAATTGGCTGGTAACAAAACCAGGAGGAAGGAAAATTGCTCTGGAGGATGAAAAGAGAAAACAAATCTTGCTGAATTGGAGAAGCAGTCAAAGACAAGAGAGAAACACTTCACCTGCAATAACAAATCATAAATACAAATACAGCATAAGGCTATGAAAACAGGATTTGAAGAGTTTAACATATATTACAACGTGAGTAAATAAACAGTGCAATGCAAAGCTTGCCACTGAGGATGAGAAACATTTTGCTAGGAATGAATTACCAGGAGCACTGTTTGTAGCAACTGAGCCAAGTAATGAGGACTCAGATGAGTACAAGGAAGATCCCAGCAGGGAACCTGGTGAGACTCCAGAGCAGGACACAGAGAAATACAGGAATGGTGCCTTTAGGATGGCCTGGAAAAACACATACACGTGTCCAGCCGACAGAGATACCCGAGGAAGATGTTCCAGCAACTCACTCAGACATGATTAAGGGGACAGAAATGAAATGCTACACAAGCCTTGTCATGGGAAAAACAAGATATCACCAGCTGAACTTGCAGCAACATAAATTTAAGGCACTCAATTGTGTTATGTTATCGGAGGGTGGCTTTAAGACACAGGTTGGTATTGACTCAGACTGGGAAGAGCCACCAGTAGCCTGCCTAAGGGCCCTCCTGCACCTGTCTCTGATAAGCCTTCCTGTTTGCTCAGTCTGTACAAATCTGTTTCTGAACTATAAGTTGCTTTCATACCTACTTGACTCAATAACAAATACTAGTTGGATGAACTTGAATCCAACTTTAAGGTCACTTCAAACTGAGTCACCAAGAACATCCGTTCTTCACTTTATGTTCAGCGGCCATGGCTACAACAAGACAACCACACAACATTTGAAGGCACATGCTTTAACAGGGCTCCTATAGAGCAGCTCACTCACATGAAACAAGAAATCCCCAACCTTCCCATCTTCTAAAGGCAGACTCAAATCTGAACCTCGTGACTAAGTGCCATTTCTGAAGACCAGCTAGGACTTGGTATCTGCTAACACGTAGCCTTCTGCTTGAAGCAGTTACAGGCAGTGTGACTGCTACGTCTGGGTTTATTCCTACTTCAGTGGGACAAACATCAAAACACACCTGGCAGGAGTTAAGCATGAACAGCATTGATAAAAAGCAAAAGCCTCAAGAGACCCGGGGCTGTCCATGTGAACACGTGGCCCTCCTGCAGCAAGCTGGTGCTTGAAGTTGTTCAGCTTCAGTCACAAGTTCAGCCAGCAAAATCTACATACAGATCTTCACACATATCCTAAGGGTGAGAACTGTTATATATGCCTGCCTGAGCAAAAGGCAGCAATATAAAGCAACAGTTGTTTCTGCTCTAAACTGTAAGGATCCTTTTTTTCTCTCTTTCTTTGAGAATTGCGAGGGTAAAACAAGCACATGTCTAAGGCAAGCACAGAAATAAGATCTCTCAACCAGTAATTTGTAATCATACCAATCTTCTGAGAAGAATATAAACAATAATATGAAAGTGCTATTTTAGCATATACGCAGCCTCTGGGGTTTTTCTGTAAAACATTCTGGATCAGATTTTCAATATCAGATGTGTAAGCTACGCCAAGAAAAAATAAAATAAAGGAGATAAAGAAGCAGAGTGCAAAACAGATATCATAGCATGCATTGTCCCCCCAAGGCTTTGTGTCACACAGCGACCTGTCTGCAGTGTGCTGCCCTCATCTTCTCACAATTAGCAGGGCATCAGGCCAGCTCTGGCACATGTGCTTCAACCTATTTACTCCATATTTTGTGTATATAGTTAGCCAGTGAATTGGGAAACATGCATGCTTAATTCTGAATATATATGCTGTCAGAGATAAACTAGCTAAAGAATGAAATACAAAATAAAAAAGCCCAAAGCTCAGGGATGATAAAAAAAAAAAGAGATGTACGCTTACTTTACCTTCCAAAAAGAACAACTGTAATCAGCCTTTTCCCTTGCTCTTTCTCCATGAAAAGAAATGCATTTAACAGATCTCAAACAATCAATCCTCACAATAACGTGCGGGACATGTAAGCATCCCATTTCTTTTTATAGAAGCGAGCAGAGATGGATCAAGGTCTGGGTTGTAAGCAACAGCTCACTGGAGTCATCACATTGTTTCAGTGATGGTTCTGTGAAATAGCTGCTCCAAAATGGAAGTAAAGGTTCACAGGTGTGCTTTAAATGATTCTCTTAAGTTCACAGTGCAAATCATTATCAGAAATTCAATTTAATCACAGGAGTTCCCGGGGGTGTTTTATATGCTCAGCCCATTACAGAAAGCTGCCACTAGGAACAATGCTAAGGTAATAAAGTAGCTCCTGAAAAACTTATTAAACGTGCTTTTTGTATTACCGATACCCATGGAGATGAGTGAGTCGTTCAAAATCATCGTGCCATTCTACAGATTGCTTTATGCAGAAGGGGTCACAAATCCATTTCAGCTATTTAGCTTTGCACCCATTAACAATTTAAAGCAAATACTTCCTTTCTTGCATCGCGGTTATCAGGGACGCAGTCATACCAATGAGTATCCGCTCTACAGAGAGCTAATGGCAAAGAAAATGTCACCCAAAAGGGTAGCAAGGGGAAGACGTAGGAGGGAAGGACGGAGAAAGCATACTACGTGAGTGCTCCATATGCAATCCATTTGGAAAACTGCATGCTAAAAGTAGGGGCAAAATGCAGATTTGAAGACTCAGAAGGAGCCTTCTGGCCAGAAGTACAGACATAATTCTGGTGCTGGTATTCCAGTGAGATGCACGAGCTCCTTCTGAGACAGAAAGCCCTGAGGAATTTACAGACACAAAACAAAGACCTCCCTCATCAATGCGTCACCGCCCTCACAGCCTTGAGAGATGCACATGCCCACCTCTAACCCAAAACTTCATTGCTCTACTTGGCAGGTGCAGCCTCCCTCCTCCGTGCTCTTTAGCTGTTTTCCCCACTTCTAACACCTCCCTCACGCTAATTACAGCTAATTACACTCTGGCCAGCATTCAAAACCAAGAGCTTAAGTAACAAGGTAAGGTAATTGCTCCTGAGAGCCACCTGAATTCCCAGGTATACATCTATTTTTCTTTCTATTCAGAAGCCTGCTGGTGCTCTGGATGCAGCTCCCAGCAATTCTCTTGCCAACACGGCTGCACCTGACAAAGGGGCATCATCAGACTGCCTTACATTACACGCAGCAACAAAGCTGCCAACAATTTACTCCATTTGTGCACCTAACAAAAACTGTTGTTGAAAATAATTAGTTACCAGGTTATTAAAAAAAAACGATCACATCAGCTCACGCATGCTATTACTGCAGCAGCGAGCATCATTGCTACAGTTCCAGGAAAGCTATGGAAAATGAGTTAGGATAGTAGTTTAGAATGTGCTATTTTACACCAATCTCAGTATGACTATTTTCTGCCTCCACTGCAAGGATGTTTCAAGGATGTAGCTTACCTATTAGTGTTCAAGTGCAGGTCAAAGCATCTGAGTAACCAAATCTACACAGTTAGTAGGACCTCAGTAGCTGAGTGCTCCCTGTAGCTAATTTTAGGCACCTGAAATCTCTTTCAGCAACCTGTACTGAGATGGATACTCCCTTGGAGAGAAGGCATCTGCTGGAGGGCTTGGGGCAGGTCCTTGCTCTCAATTCCCAGGGAGAAGCCTCCCCAGCACTGAAAAGGCAAGGCAGCAGGGAGCTGCAAGTGTTCTATAAATTCATGCTCTCTGTCTCACTCTCTTTACATCCTTGAGCAGAAAAGCCCAACAGAATAGAACAGCTTTCAAGACAAATTGAAGCCCCTCACAGGCTCCATATAAAGAATTTTCCCAGTGACTGATATCTTATTTATTTTGTGCTATCTTGTCTGTGCTGCATATAACTCCATCTAAGGCAACATAATATATGAGTCTTGCAGTAAAAGTTGTGAAACAGGGACTCCAGATGCTATTATTCTTTAAATCCTGGGTAGCATACTCCCCCAAACTGTTTGAACAATTCATTTCCAAGTTACAAATGCACTAAAACAACTTAAAGTCTGTGGTGAACAATTACAATACAAAATTACTCTCCGGGAAGCTCTGCACTTTATGATAAATGCTAAAAGGAGATTAAGTATCTCTGCTGTACCATCACTTCAGCCTGAAAAAATCACAGAGAAAACCGTGCATTTATTCTTGGTGTTCTAACTAATATTTATCCATGGTATTCTAACAAATTGCAGACTCGTTTTCAAGGCAAGCAAAACCAATGACTTATAAACATTATACAAGCCATCACTTAGATATTTGGGATAAACTACTTGTTAATGAGCAGTTTATTATTGAACTCCGAGAAACACTAATTATCGTCATTTTTGGAATAAAAGATGCAACAAGTTGGTTACAGAGCACTGGGATGATGGCAAGAAAGCTCTAACTTAGTGCTTGAAGATGATTAATGTGAATTAGCAACAGGATTTAGGACAGCTGGCCACTACAGCTTTCAAGATTTAATACCTTTTATTGTAGACAGGCTTATTAGAAAATAATGGCCTCTTCTGAAAACTGAGCCAGGTAATGGTGCTGGGAAGCCCTCCCCTGCACACTGCTGTGCCACACACAGGAGAGGCTGCTGAAGAATCTTTTCTGACAGTTAAATACAAGGAGCAAATTTTTCAGCATATTGTTTACAGTAACTCAAAGCTGTCACGGACAGCAAAGTCCCAGGAGGAATTAATGAGGCGTCAGTCCTTGGGCTGCAACCCGTAAATGTCAGATAGGCATTTGCAGCTTCTTACAAATTTGGTACAGGTAAAGCAGACATCTTATGGACAGTTGGCAGAGTTTAGACAACTCCTTTTATCCAGTTGCTAGTGGCAACACTACATAGCTGCATGTTCATGAATCTCGGCCTGTGTGAACATAGGAGACTCAGTCAATAAACGTTACGAGTCCAGAAGTGCTATGTTGTACCTGATAGACCCAAACCTCACGTTGTTGTACAGTACTATAACAGCGACTGGGAATGCCAAGCTGATAAATTACCAGACTTGTTCTTGCTAGAATGTCAAAAACCCTAAAGCAAGCAACTCTTTCCCCTGTCATTAATCTAATCAGTCTTCAGAAGCCACGTGGAGCAAGATCTTATTAGTTTTTCTCATTTCTGACCATCAACCCAACAAACCAGCGCATTGGCATGCCTGCAAAACAGAAATGTACACATTTTTTTTAATTACAGATGATTTTCTGATTCTTTTGTACTTTTTTTTTTTGTATTCACCTATCTTCATTTAAATTAAAGCAAAGGAGTCATTTCCAGTCATCATGCCCTGGAAACCTGAAGGTGGGAAATGGTTTCAAAACATTACTTTGCGACATAATTGACTGCTCTAAATTATTGTCAGTTATTTTCTCCCTCCTCCCTTTCCTCAAACTGCAGTTAGTCCTTCACACAATTTCCTGCACCCATGCCATCCTTCTGCCCTCAGGAGGAACCTCTCTATCTCCTTCTAATCATCTGTCAAACCATTTCTCTTGGCTATTTTGTACCAAGCCATCCATTGCCAATAAAATATTTTATCAAAACCTTCTGTTCCTCAACACTTCCTTGACATCAATCCCTATTTCTTTGTATTTCTTTGGTTCAATAAAAGCTGCACACAGTGAAACATTTGCTTCGTCCTCATCATTTGCTAACCAATTGGCAAGCATAGCTTTGAAGTGAATGAACTGCACAGTTTATTCTAATCTCTATAACCTCTGCAGGTGTCAGCAATAGTGGCAGACACCCACATACAGAGAAACCAGCAGAAAACACAAATACCGCAGTTCAAGAGAGATTGATAAGTGATGATAAAATGAGATCAAAAGGGCTCTTGGGGAGATTCTAAAATTGCACCAATCTTTTGAGCACCGAAGTTAGCAGCAGATCAGTGGGGGTGAAGGATGGACTCCGCGCCCATCTCCCAGGCAGCCTCCCATCAGCTACAAGGCAGCAGCCACAGACCATTTCAGTTCTCTCCATGTGTCACGTCTCTCAGAGGGCACTTTCTTCAGACTGAGCGCCTCTAGTAAATTCATCTCCAGTTATTTTCCCTCTCTTTTTCACTTCTCATTACTTCGAAATTATCAGTCAACTTCAGGCAGTAGAGTGTTTGCCATATAAACCATGCTCAGGACCACTTCTGAGAATTAATACAACCCAATTCACAGCCCTGTACAAATTGCAGAAAGTAGCAGAAAAACACACGGTCATATCATGCCATTGATTTTTTTAAATGAACTCTCAATTGCAGTCAATAATGAAATATGCTTAAAAATCAATGACATGCCTACTGCATGGTGATTAAATCTCTAAAATGAAGAAAATCCATTAAGACTTTGATACTTAAACACTCCAAGTCACCAACTTCCCTGTTGCTGTAATTCCTGGACCGCCTGTCAAGAAAATGTATTTCATTCAGCTGCAGCATTTAATAAGTAATATTACAAAACCCCCCCAAAAGCAAATCAGTCCAAGAGCTGCAACATGGAGAGGCAGAGTATAAGTTATCTCAAAGTGCCTCAAGGCCAGTATTTATACTTCTAAGCAAACTTGTTGCAGCATTACAGTGCAAGAGCAGAAGTCTCAACAATTTCTCCGGATGGAACTGTTGACCGAGTAAAATTAGAAACAGTGCTCTCTGTTTAATCACCCATTTTTGACTTCATTATAACAAAAATTCAAAGCTATCTTCAGCCCTCCCCCTAGGAGGTTGTTAGTACAAATCGTTGATGTCGTACTAAACTGACACGCAAAGAACTTGCTGGTGCTACTGAGATAAAACCGGGTCCTGCCTACACCATCTGCAGGAGAGCAGCACTAACACTGAATATTTGCCAAAATTGGGGATGAAGCGATTCAGTTTCTTATTGAATGTCCCCGTGCTTAAAAAGAAAAGAAATATCTTTAGCTTCAGGTTCAGCAGCTGTCACGGATGAAAGCAAGATAAACTGGACTACTGCTTTGGTCCAGATGGCAATCTCTGTTCCTACAGTTTTGTGTATTCATTGGAAATGACATTGCATTGTTTTCCTGTTAATTAAAACGTAGGTAAAAAGCATGGCATAACAGCTATTATCATTCAGAAGTGCATAGCAGTCACTAATTACTATAGTCTCTAATTGTTCCAGGTGCAGTCAGTAGCCAAGAGAGCCATTTTCAATTACTCAGGGATTCCTCCTCAAAAGTTAAATTACACCACTCACGATCCCACCCAGAAATATGGGAAAAGTTGATGACTCCTTTTGGGTGATCTTTAGAGATAATACCTCTTTACTGAATTGCAGGGCTTACAACAAAGAGAATTCTGCTGGCAGGTGGGAAAGGAAGAAAGGCCGGGGAAAGTTGGAAAATTGGTGAATAATAAATCAGCACAACACTTTCAAGCAATATTCCTATCCCCCGGGGCAGCTGGCAAATACCTGAGCTCCAGCTCTCCTCCCAGTGTTTCAGGTGGTAAATGATGCAGAACTTCTCAGTATCAGTTGCTTTCCAGAACTTTTTCTGAGCCTTACAGGTTTGCAGAAGCCAAGACTGTTAGAGGAGACCAAAATTTCAGCAAGTAATTCTCTAAGGATTAGGAGTTTGGGCAGGTCCTTTACCAGCTCACCTAGGGAAGCAATATTGCATCCTTCAACTACTGGCTTAGGCAGCCCATACAATACAGCTCAGCTACTTGTAAGCTTTACTTCTGCCCCTCGTAGAATACTTCAGTAGCGTACCGAACTTCCCCCTATTCTTGAAGCTATCTAACCACGCCACATCTCCATGCTCAGCCACAGCTAAAGACACAACAGATTCTAGAAACAAAACACAATCATTGAGAGCCTTTGCCACCGTGGAACTCATCCCCCCAAAAAAGTATGCACTCTTATTCAGTCACTTTCTTCTCTTCGTAGCTGGCAATGGCTATAACTGTGGACATCCAACCTTGCCTGCCTGTGATCTTCACCCACACATGCTATATCCTCTCTACAGTTTGCTATCTCCACCTGATCTTCTCCCCAGAGGATTATGAACACCATCAACTGATTCTTCACTTCTAGCAACTAGACACAGTGGATGGTTTCCAGGTCATACACAGCTGCAGACAGACAAAATTAAGCCCTGGGTTAATTCTAATTTAGCTATGATAGATGTGAGTACTGTTATGGACAGATGTCAGTACTCTTAACAGAGATCAGAACCTAATCATCACACATATTGCCACTTTAGCACAAGATTGGACTTGGCTACAATGTCTTCTTCACATGCCACTTTAAAGAGAAAACAGAACCTGTATTTCATAGAGTATTTCTATGTATTTACTGTTAATCCCCTGGCTGATCATTTTTTTCACCGCTTTCAAGTCACAGAAAGAGATTTTTCCTCAGTTCACCAGGAAGCAGTGCAGTGGGAAAGGAAAGATTACCTCTTTAATTGCTTTCATTCCGGTGCTTACATGTATGCATCATAACCACCTAAAAGCATGCGTATAAACTGCAACAACAATTCAAATGCTGTTTCAAGCAGCATTAAACAACGTGCTTAAATCCAGGCCCTGTGACTAACAACACACATAAAGCGAGATAGTGCTGAAGTGTTTGTGAAAGCACGGTGTGCACAGGTTTGCACGCCCACGGCCTTGAGAAGGAATGAGCCTTTGCACTGTGCTGTGAAGGGCTGCATAGCAGACAGTAAAAGGCATATTTTCAATTACAAGAGTAACAGCCAGCTATTAAGGCACCTGGTCATCATTTGCATCTCCTAACTCAGTTTAAATGATTTATAGAAGAGTAGAATCGTTACGGTTGCAAAAGACCACTGAGATCATCTAGTCCAACCATCAGCCCATCACCACCACACTCATGTTTTAAACTCACTGAGTCAATCTTCTGTTGACATTAATCAAACATTGGGGATGGTATCAATACTGTGCTTCTCCACTTTGACCGCTCTAGAAGGCAGAGGCAGCTTAATAGCTCAATTACACAAACGCTGTGCAGAGCTTTGGTATGTAACGTATTTTAGCCCCGATCTTTGTAAAGATAGATTTATATTTAGGATGCACCAGCTGACTTCGAAAACATCTAGAGTCAGGCGGTTTTGTTGGCATTAACCAAAATATTGAGTAAATTATGGAATCAATAAAATCGCCAAGATTTGTACTTTTCAAAACTAGTTGCTGCATTCCTGATTTATTAACTAGAACTTCAAAGGTTTGTCATAAAGATAAATAAAAGAGCATGGATGGGAGCATAAATACACAGACTCGACAGCTCTAAAATACACTGTTTACAGTGAACCAGGAAAGAGCAGGATTTCAGGTCATATTTTATATGTAGCAGAGCAAAACATCAGAACTGATATAACCGATAACTGCTATAAAGAGTGCAAAGCCATTTTCTCAAAGATGGAAAACCTTTAGAGATAGCTGACCAATGCCCAGCTTTAAGAACTGGGAGCAGTCAAAGTATTACAAATGGAGTCGTATTCACCGTGATCCCAAGACCCTTCTCAGCAAAAACCAGTAGTCCTAAAGGAAGGGGAAGAAATTAAGATTTCTCTCCACATACAATAAACAGTGTAAGAATGCAAAAAGGAGCACAGTTAATTGATTCCAAAGATTCATACATCAGAAAAATAACAAGAAGCCTCTTGTCCACTGCCTTGCTAAATCCAGGACAAAGATGATATTTTATCCTTCAAAACTCCACTTGATTCATAAGCCGTAATACATAGTAAAGGCAAGTGAGCAGCTTGAAGACATAAGAGAGCAAGACAAGTTCAACCCATTTTACTCCACTGAGAAAAGAATCAAAGCAGACAGCAGCTCACAAGCAACACCCCGGTACTCTGGTAAGGTCAATGCCAACACTGCCATTCAGTTTGCTGAGGTCAGGCTTTCACAATGTCCCATCGTATCACTTCTCGGCCACACAAGCCAAATACTTTTCCATTCTGAAGACCAACCTGTCATTTCTCACCCTGTTTCCCTGCCCTTCAACAGTCCCTAAAGCAACACTGCAAACAGAACGGCAGTTTTTTAAATGATTTCATACCAGAAACTCTTTCTCTGCTAAGTATTACAGTCGCAGAATTGCTCTTGCTTTGTAAATGTTAGCCCTGATAAGGTACAATGTTGGCACACACATAACACACTCATTAACTGGGTTCACAGTTACAACTCTGACATCAGTATTTAACAGCCCCGAAACACTGTTTTTTTAATTTCAGGTTACTTTTACTCGAGTTCAATTTATACTATTTCTCTTAAAAACGGTAGTGTCCTGTTGTATTTATATCCAATTTCACAAACAATGAGATTTTTTAATAACAATAAGCAATTAACT